>VUQG01001724.1:23528-41552 GCA_015106755.1 Etia nguti | reverse complement strand
AATATCAGAATTGTTTGTTCAGTGTGAGGGCCGATGCCACAAACACCAAACCTTAAGATTACATCCTCTCAACTATTTAACTACCAACTCCAATGCTAGATCGCATCCTTGAATCATCCTCTCCAGTTTGTCCTGCCTGGGCGGGGTGAGCGCGTGTGCCATCCTGGCTCCTATGGCAACCCGATAGATTAGCTCAATCAATATTCACGTTATTAGAAAGCGCGAGGCTTATGGATTAGTGATGTCAGCGCTCAGTGAAAGCCAGGGGCAGCTGCGTGCATGTGTGTATTCACCTTGCGCTGTGAGAGGGCTCAGATAGGCTTTCGGGGGAGGTGGGGATCATGCTTTGTCATTGAGGAGCTCAGCAGCAGCAGCAGCAGCAGCAGCATTCTCCCACTCCGGCACGTCCGACGCTCAGCATGCTGCATCCTGATGCGCTCCCGTCTGCACTCAACGAGCTTACCTGGATTTACATGCATTTGTCGTTTGGCGCTTTTACATGAGCGTCTGATCGCAGCCGCCGCGTATTCGTTGACGCATCTCAATGTTTGAACCGGAGGAGAGCGGCACGTCCCAAGAGTCAGATAAGATACGACCCGTCCTGCGGACCTCCCCCGTCACTGTTTTTGCCTCCAGCGGCACCCCGAGTGTGTGAGATTCATGATTCATCCCCCCGCTTTCACGGGCTGTCCTTAGAGCGCATCCTCTTCTGCTTCATCCAAATGGAGAGATTCCAGTCCTCCATGCGCAAACGGCTCTACAGCTTGCCGCAAAACATTGGGCAAAAGCCCTTTGTGACTGACGAAGGGGAGAACGGCGACAAGGACACTAAAAGGAAAAGTATCGGGCTCAAACATTTGTCCTCTCTGTCTCCCGCGAGCAGTTGCAAGAGCATCGGGGAGGCCGGGGTCGAAGACTTTGAGAGGGACGTCACCGTGAAGACCAACTTGAATGGGGACTGCCGCTTTTTTAGGGGCAGCATCTCTTCCATCTCCGGACGGCATCCCCCCGGGTCAGATTTGGCGGAGCAGAGGCGCCTCATCTCCGAGGCTGATGCTGGAGTCAACGAGAGTTTCCCCGGTGAGCACGGCCCCGGGGCCCTGCAGCGGGCAACGGGTGGACTGACCGGCATAGTCGGGCAACCGTCACTGTTTGACCAGTCAACTTTCATCAAGTTGGAGGGCACCGAGCAAATAATACCCGAAGATGAGCGTCTCTATCAGGCTGGATTCATGCACCGGCAGTTTGGGGCGATGCTCCAGCCGGGAGTCAACAAGTTCTCCCTGCGGATGTTGGGCAGCGAGAGGGCCGTGGAACACGAGAGGGAACGCGTGAAGTCTGCAGGCTTCTGGATAATCCACCCCTACAGTGATTTTAGGTAATTTCTGTGCAGAAATCCTTTTTTTTTTTTTAATCGCAAATAGTTGTGTCCTACAAAGAAGTGCTGCAGTGATCTTATCACACATTAAAGGCTCATTTGGCCTGCGCATGCGTTAAAACTAATAATTTAAAAACTGCCTGGAATGAATGAGCCATAAAATGTGTTAAGGGTATAAACAATAATCCCCGTGCATGCCTTTCTGTAACTACTGTGGCCATATTAGCAGCACGATAATCAGGAGTGTAAGCCTGTGCAGAAAAGGTAGATCATTAGCTAAATGTGCCTCAGTAGCCCACCTTGAGCAGATAAATGGCTTAACTTGTGCAAATGGACATTTTTACAAGCGTTGTCTACATTTCCTTTTTTTTTGTTTTGCAGGGAAACGTGGTTATATCGTGCATATGCAGGATATAAGTCCTTTTGCTTTGGTTGGCCCAATGTGTGCATGTGTGTGTCCATGGTGTCATCAGGTTATGTAGAAAGTAATTAAATCTTTGCACCTTCTGCATGTATGAGCAACAAACTAAGCCAACCACAGTTCCCAAATTTCCCAGCCAGCTATTTCATTGCACGCCAGTATTCTGGTTAGGTCCACCACCAAAAGATTTTCCCAGCATTTAACCTTAATGCTCACTGTCATCATGTTTTTCATCAGTCAGCTGTATGCCGATGTGTGCCACTGCAGTTTTTTCCACTCATCTGAATTACACTTTTTTTGTTATCATTTAGCCAGGGCAATGGATTACAGAGTGCAGCAGGGGCTTGGAAATGGGGTAATCAAAATAGGGTAACATGACCATTCAAGATATTAGAAGCACACATCAGTGGGAGATTATTACAGCACAATTAGTCTAATGGAGCAGAGATGGTGTGGACGGGGAGGGGACATGCCACAAAAACGCAGAGCCAGAGAGAGAGCGACACACACACACACACACAAACACACACACACACACACACACACACACACACACACACAGAATTGAGAGATTGAAATGAAAATGGTGTGTTGTGAGGAATCAGGACGGCCAGCTGTTAACTCCGTGTGTGAGGTACGAGGTGTTGTTACTTTATGCTCACTTTGGGTCACAGTGCGAGCAGGAGAGGCATTTTTAGTGCTTGGCATGGGTCTCATAAGGTGAACGCTTTATCCCGCAGATCCCATTTTAAGTTACAGATGCCTTTTGCAGGACCAGAGATTATTCTGAGATTTTGTGGCAATCCAGCAAAGAGGGAGCTCCGCTCCCTGCTTGTGAACTGACATACCGTGCACATCCATGACCGTCACCAAGGCATTGTATAACCCATGTATGGTTTCCTGTTATCTTCCTATAGACACACACAATCTGTTGTTTTTATCAAGTAACTGCTTGGGGTTTTTTTTTTTTCATTCTAAAGCTTTCTAAGGATACAGCAGCAGACACGCTGAACTGGCACACTGCATAAATATGGTTAATATGATTGCTGGTGGGCCTGAGCCACAGTACAGGTGTGTGTTAAGCCACTGAGCTGCATGCAGGCTGTTGTGTTTCAGCTGCACTCTGGCAGCAAGAGATAAGTATCTCTAGTACAAATGTGATCCCTTTTTCAGCTGTCCTGATTGATCTAAGCTCCTTTCACCATTTTAAGCCTTTTTGTGTTCACTTTGCTTGTAACTCCCCTCTCTTTTTTGCTCTCTAGCTCTTTAACGTAGTTGCACTCTGACCTCAGTAGTGCAAGATTTTGTCTCTGGACCAGTCGAGGTCCACAGACCATACAACCAGCAGCTTTGTTTCGATGGTAACATCAGATTACACCAGCCAGTTGTCTGTTTTGTGGACTGAATTCTGTGTGCACAGGCAGCCGATGCGCCAGCAGGGTGGTCAACAATGTACTGTCCCCTGCAGACCTTTTTAAAAAAAATAAAAAAATAAAAAAATAAAATGATCCAGCTGTTCCAGCGCTCTGCAGCACAGTGACGTTTGCAGAGCAGTAATGCTAACTACTCAACATCTGGCTGATGGGCGCTGACTTCTGGAGATGACATGGATTCCCAGGAGATAACGGTGGATTTAGCAAGAGAGAGGAAGCGCAATTAGGACCAGTGTGTCACTGCAGAGACAACGGGCAGATGTCGAGAGAAATGCAAATTCTTTGTTTGGCAGAGAACAACAGAAAGCTGATTGGAACAAATGGCCACCGTGCCCTCACTGGTTTCTGAATTTAGTCACATGTGACTGTGAACGTTTTGCGTGTAAGTAAACTAGAATAGGTAAAATTGCATTCACCTGTTCAGATTCCTCTTTCCACCGTGTTGTCTTCATTTGACTCCAGAATGTTTTCCATCGCCAGTAACACAATGCAGCACCTGTAACTCATCATAACAGCAACCCACTTCAGGTGGGAACCCACCTGAAAAAGTAAATATTACAGAGAGAAAGTAGTGTATTTAGCTGGGTTAGCCAGTTGCCTTTGTTGACTGGCAGCCTCACGACTGGAGGCAACCTTTTTTTGTCGTGAAACTGGCATGGATCAAACAGTGACACTCTGAATGACTGCTGCGTCCTTTGCACAAAAAAAGAAAAAATGTATAAAGAAAAAGCATAATTAAGTCTTAAGAAAATGCAATTCAATTCACATTTGAAAGTAAATGTATCGCTTAAATCAGCGGTCCCCAACCTTTTTTGTGCAATGGACCGGTTTATGTCCGACAATATTTTCACAGACCGGCCTTTAAGGTGTCGTGGATAAATACAACAAAAAATAAAACCAGTACCGGTACCAAAAAAAAGAAGATTTATTCATAACACACGGGAAAAGACCCAGGGAAACCAAGTTAACGATAAAAACGATTAAAAAAAATAACCATAAAAACCAATAAAAACCCTGAAAACCATAAATTTCACACCCAAGTCTCAACTCAAGTCTCGTGGCCCGGTACCAAACGACTAACGGACCGGGGGTTGGGGACTGCTGGCTTAAAAGAGAAAATTAACTAAGAAAATAAATAAATACATATGCTAATTAAAAGCTCAGATTCTGTATATTTTAATATACAAAACTTTACACTTTAAAAAATATATATATATTTTGACATGTTTGAGCCTCCATATTCTTTTCTTTTTTTCCCAGTCATGGGGAAAACGCTAAAGTTTTAAATATACCTGCTGATGAGATGATGAGATATTTGGTTTCTTAACCTCCAGCTGGCTTGCGGTTTTTGCTGACCCTGCATGTTTGTTATGTTGAGATCAGTTGTTCATTTGTTTTTGTTTTGTTTTTTGACACGACTCACTCATGAAATCTCACATGTATGGTTTCTCATCTGGCATTCATGCTCACCACACCTTACACGCTCTTTGTGTGGATGAGTTGTACATTACTGTGTGACACTGACAAATGTAGAAAGCTGGATTAAAAAGAATGGAAATATCAAATAGCTGGGAAACAACAATCAAGAGTCAGCAGTGTAATATAGCTTACAATGAACTCCAATTAGCCATATTTCTCAATTTCATAAGAACATTTGCTAAATAAATGTGGGGGGGTTTTGTGTGTAAATGATTGCTAAGCAGTTTTAGATGAAACTGAACAAACTGCTGCTGATACTTTTGAAAATCAATATGTATTCATGGGTAATTCAAATGAATTCCCAATAACCAATTTCACTCTTTTCCCATTTGGCCCACTCTCTGAATCAGAGAATGATTCTTTGCTCTGTTTGTGTTTTATGCTTAAGCCAGTTTGTTTACATTGTTTCTGTTCATTTGGACACAAATCTGCTGGGTTTTCAGACCGTGTGAAACAGCGAGATTAATTTCTATAAGTAGCCAGAATCACTTTGAATGTGGAGCACATACTCGCACATACTTGTGTTAAGTGTTTTGTGTAAACTAAGCAGCGAACACTGATTGGTTTCTATTGATGAAATGTTCCCACGGGTCGTCCCTGTTTGTTGTTTTTTTAATACAAAATTCAAACAGATGCGATTTTATTACCAGTTATTCTGTCCATTTTTTCCTCTTAACTGAAGGCAAAAAAAAAGGTCATTTTGAATTTTCAAATCCACAAGTGGGATATTCCTATTTCTTTGGCTGCCCAAAGGTCACCCAGAAACATTTCATTTACATCAGTTTTGCATTTTAAAGGAGCTGGAATAATGAAAGTTTGTAATGTTTTCTTAAAGAATGTTTAGCTCGGCTCTTATGACAAAAGTATGACATTTGTAATCAAGTTTTCTGCCGTGCTGAGATTTAATACCAGCATGGGTTTATTTAGATTCTGTTTTTAAACCAAATAGTAACCAAAGATCATTGCATTTATGAGCTCCTACTATAATTGTTTTTCTTGGCCTGTTGTCATTGCTACTGCAAGTTTACTTTTCTAGTGAAACTAGGTCATTTAGCAGAGACCACAACTAACATCTATGACCTAATATCATATGATAAATTAAATTTGATCAAAATGTCAGAGGAAAGGCAACACATAAATTTGTACCTTTCACCAAAATGTTCTCTCCTCTCTCTAAATCTTTACTTTTCTGTGTATTATATCAACAACGTAACTTTGGTAACCCCAAAGAAGTTTTAGCCAGACCTAGAGGAGACTATACACTCTGTTTCAGATAAGAAGAAGCCATTTCTGTGCCTTAATGACGCTGGCCTGCTGTGGTTTATGGTGTGACTCACATCCAATTGTCCATCTTTCAGGTTCTACTGGGATTTGACAATGCTGCTGTTGATGGTGGGAAACCTCATCATCATCCCCGTGGGCATCACCTTCTTTAAGGATGAGCACACGCCACCCTGGATAGTCTTTAACGTTGTGTCAGACACCTTCTTCCTCATGGACCTGGTCCTCAACTTCCGCACGGGCATCGTCAAGGAGGACAACACGGAGATCATCCTGGACCCGCATCAGATCAAGATCAAGTACCTGAAGAGCTGGTTTGTGGTGGACTTCGTCTCCTCCATACCCGTGGACTACATCTTTCTTATCGTAGAGACGCGCATCGACTCAGACTTTTACAAGACGGCCCGAGCTCTGAGGATCGTCCGCTTCACAAAGATCCTCAGTCTGCTACGGCTGCTGCGCCTCTCCAGACTCATTCGCTATATCCACCAGTGGGAAGAGGTAGATGAAGATAGCCTCATACTGGCTAGCTTCAAATGACTGGTTGGATATTTAAAAGATTTTGTCTCTCCACAGTCTAAAATCTATTAGTTGATAAAAAAAATTGACAAATTCACTGCTTCTAGCTTCTTAAGTGTGAATATTTTTTAAGTCTTTGCAGTAGTGGGGCTTACATTTTGAGAATTTCTTACAGTATTTTCCAGATTAATACCTGCAGCATGCTCACAGATGCTTCTCTCTTTTCAAAGGGGACCTCTTATGCTCATTTCCACCTTAATCCTTATATTCCAGCACTACTGGAGTAGCTTTACATGATTCACAGTTCAAAAGTAACCATTGTTTACCTCATATCGACTGCTGGTGCAGACTATCAGTTCATCCTGCGCCTGACGCAACTTTTTTAGATCCTCTCCCTTTAAGCCAGCTTTCCTCTCACTGGCTGTCTCTTGCAAACAGAAGGTTTGAAGAGCAGCAGGATGAAGGAGGAGTATATTAAGGCAGAAAAAACTTAATCTGAAACCAAGCGTTTACAGCTGCCTGAAGCCTGATCTCATTTTTGAAACTTTCTCCATGTTTAATGTGCGCATCCATCTTTTTAACAGTACAGGTTCCCCTTTAGGCACCGTGCATACTAAGGTTTCTCTCTCATTAACAGATTTCTTACACTTTCGCTCTGTATGTGGAAAAAAAAAGTGCTGCTGCAGAGTCAATTTGTTGGCTCTGCGTTTAAACACACTTACACACAGTCAGCTTACTCAATAAGAGATATTATCCCGCATTATTTTTTTTTTATATGTTCCATCCCCATCAGCCATTAACGTTACAGATGGTTGCTCTGAAATAGCCTCTGGTAGTCTATAGAAGATTAAGTGTGGTTCGGTATAGTTCGCCTGCATCCATCAACACCATCATCTCGGTTCTTCCTGTTTATTTCAAATCCTCTGTTTGCGTGCATGGGTGTTAACATTTTATAGAGGAGATATGAGTGTTTTATTATCTCTCTTTTTTTCCCCTCTCCCCCTAATTCTGAAAATCTGTGTCACAGGTTTTCCACATGACATACGACCTTGCCAGCGCCATGGTGCGTATCATGAACCTGATTGGTATGATGCTGCTGCTGTGTCACTGGGATGGCTGTCTGCAGTTTCTGGTTCCCATGCTGCAAGACTTCCCCCCAGACTGCTGGGTCACCAGGAACAAGATGGTGGTAAGTGGATTATTTATGAGTCAGACATCCTCCAAAATGTGTTCCTCCCAAAAACACGACGAACCACATGCAGACATTTATCTGTAAGCGTCATTAGTTATCGGTTTGAGAGCACAGATTAAATTTACGTCAACAGGTAGTGCATTTAATCTTCATATCCAGTTTTCAGTCACACGTTTTCCAATAAACATTTTGCAGAAATAGGATGTTTTTTGTTTATTTCCAAAGCTGTTAACACCTCCTGAAGAAGATGCTGCTGTTTAGGCATATAAACTATGAAGAGGTCATCCACCACCAAAGCCAGTGCTTTATTTTGCTGTTTGTTTGTTTTTTTAATAATCTGGATCTACATCATTAATTTCTTTCTTTTTCTTTTCTTTTCTTTTTTTTGCACAATCTTGTTAAGAGACCACCAAAGGATAATGAAAAATTTCACATGGGCAACATTAGAATTGTTGTAGCTGCTTTACAATAAGTTTTTTTTTTAAATTATAGCATTACAGTAGATAGAGCAGAGACTGAAACAGACCTACCCATAAATGATGTTTTATAACAGTTGGGACATACATCTGTGTTCACGTCCATAAGCTAATTTGGACGTGATGTACGATGGCTCCGTAATGTAGTGGTTTACACATTCAGGAGAGGCATCCGGTGTAAAAATCTACCAAATCAAATATTTCCTGAGTCGCTGGTCGTAGATAGCCGTACGCTTTATCTCTCCTCCCCCGCATCACTTTCAGAATGACACCTGGGGTCAGCAGTACTCCTACGCCCTGTTCAAGGCCATGAGTCACATGCTGTGTATCGGGTATGGCCTGTACCCTCCTATCGGCATGGCTGACGTGTGGCTCACTATCCTCAGCATGATTGTGGGCGCCACCTGCTTTGCCATGTTTGTGGGGCATGCGACTGCACTCATTCAGTCTCTGGACTCCTCCAGGAGGCAGTACCAAGAAAAGGTGGGTGTTTGCTGAAAAATCATCCGAGGTCCACAGTTTTACTTCTGCTATACCACTTCTGTTCCACTACATTTCACAAAGTAATATTATTTAACTGTTTCACTTACTACATTGTCAAATTATAAAGTGACAGAAAAAAATTATTGTCAGTTTATAAAATGTGCTGTTTTAGGTTAAACTGCCAACTATAATTATTTTTTAAGTTCGCTCCAGCTTAAATAGGGCCTTTATTTACTTATACCTTATTTATAACAAGCGGCTACAGCAGTCTGAAGCCTGCGATTTTGAGTCAGAGGGATTACTTGCACATATGCTGACCTCATTACTTCAAACTGTGGTCACATTTATTATGAGTATTTTGCATGTATATATATATATATATATGAACAACAGTAAGCTTAAGCTTAAAAGGCAGATTACAATGGTAAGATGTGCATCACCTTAAAAAATTTCAAATATGAATACTATACTATAATATTATTATTATTTGACATCATATATTATTAGATTTTCATCCAAAGGAGCTTTTTTCTGTGTGAAGTATTTTAATCTGTACTTAAGTACGATTTTTAATGAAGGATTTCTGTTTTATATTTAAATATTGCTGCTTTTAACTAAGTGACAGATCTTGAAGGGGAAAGTAAACCCAGATTTTTTGTTTGCAAAAACATGTTTTACACGCCCGTGTAAAGCTGCCGTTAATTTTTCATCGGAGAATATGGGAAAGGACAGAGACGAACAGCAACATGACATAAAAAAAAGACAGACATGGCAGTGCATTATCAAAAGCAGAGCCGACACTTACAGCTGGATTTACCATGCATAGACAGGGTACATGGACCATATTTGGTGCTTTGCTGCTAGAGTACACTGCTGAAGGACACAGTAGTTAATGTTATTAGCTGCAGCCTGCAGAGCACAACTGTAATTGTCAGATGGGGCAGAGTCACAACATTGCACTGTGGGCAGGTTTCACAGATGGCCTGACAGTTGACTGTTAAAATAATGAGACACATTATATTCCTACCTCTGAGCCAACACATCAATCAGTGTAATATATTCATTTTGACATGACTTTGCATTTTGTCTCACGGTTACGTTACGTTACATTTGCAGCCTTCTGTTACTCTAATCAACATGAGTATGTATATATTGTTTTGTTTTTATCATGTTAATAAGTGCGCTCTTTTTGTTTTACATAGTACAAACAAGTGGAGCAGTACATGTCCTTCCACAAGCTTCCTGCTGACATGCGCCAGAGGATCCACGACTACTACGAACACCGGTATCAGGGCAAGATGTTTGACGAGGAGAGCATACTGGAGGAACTGAATGAACCGCTACGAGAGGTCAGCCATCAATAGATGATTTTTAATTAATATACATTATGCAAACAATGTGTAAATGCTTAAAGACAACATAAAGTTGTTATTTGTGCTCTTTTACTCATTTACTCTGGTGTAAAAAACCCAGATGATTCTTGACAAATACATTTTTATTCTTATATAAGCCTACAGCTACATTATACTGTCCTGTAGGCTATTTATTTAGCATTTTTTAAATTCTTCTAAATGATAAAATGTTAACATTTTTTATTGTCATTATTTTATTTTGCCAAAATTTTATTGTCGTCAGCAGCAAATGTATAAATAAATGACACAAGGAACCTTGTTCTTAATGGTGTACAGTTAATTATGTAATCTAATATGGCTGTGTTACTTTGACAATGTTAATCGTCATGTAATCTGATAAGTAATGGCTTGACGAGGACGGGGGACCTCATTAAAAAAGCATTAAGAGCATTAAGCTGTTAGCCCCCCTGCTTTTATCATGACTGAAATTTGTTTTTGAAGGCATCGCATTAGCAAAAAGAAAAAAAAATGTAAAAAGTGAACTCTTTTTTTTTTCCTTCCTGCAGGAGATCATCAACTTTAACTGCCGCAAACTGGTCGCCTCCATGCCCCTGTTCGCCAATGCTGATCCCAACTTCGTCACCTCCATGCTGACCAAACTACGCTTTGAGGTCTTCCAGCCTGGCGACTACATCATCAGGGAGGGGACCATCGGCAAGAAGATGTACTTCATCCAGCACGGCGTTGTCAGCGTCCTGACCAAGAACAGCAAAGACACCAAGTTGTCTGATGGCTCTTATTTTGGAGGTAAAGTCGGCTGTGCTGCATGCTAATATATATTCTGTAGTGGACAGTGGGTCAGTTTGAATGCATGTGAAGGAGTGGTGATTGTATGATTTGTTTTGATTTATTTGGCTCAGGCACTCGGCAGATTAACTTCCCCGACTATTACAGCTGGGAAAAATCGTCCACATCATCTCCTTAAAAGCACGCGGGACTAAGAGGGGCAAAGCTTTGCGATCTTTGATTCCATCTGTGGGGTTTTCCCCTTTTTGTTACACCATATTTAAAGCTGAAATCCAGAATTTTTCCTCTCATTTATGTTTTCTCAACCTGCTGTTGTCTGTTCCATCTGTGCACCAAATTGAAATGTCATCATTAAATGTCAACTACGAACCATAAAACTCTTAATTCTGTTCAGATTTTTTTAGGCAGAAGTATTAAGCAAGTAAAGAAAAAAAAAGCGTTTCATAGTCACGCATTTATTTGGAGTAAAGCAGTCAGGGCAAAAACATTTTGGCTTCAAGTTATTCCCCTACATCTAAAAACACAAAGAAATGTTAAAATAATAAACTAGGACAGAAAACATCTAAAACCAACACAAGATAAAAAGAAATCCCATGATGTAAAGTGTAATAAATTCAAGAAAGTGACAGGATAGGGCGGAGAGAGATAGAGAGAGACAGAGTGTGTGTGTGTATTTGTGTGTCTATATCCTCAATATGTCCGTCCTGAAAAATATGCCTCCTTTTTTTTTTCCTCCTGTTTTTTTTTTAATGGCGCATTATTTTATTTTTCTGATCTGGCACGACAGATGAGGTCAGAACAAACTGTAAGCTGCAGAAATTGCATTAAGTGCTCCATCTGTGGAGTTCAGAGGCATCAGCCTTTTTCATGCTTTATCATCTCATACTAATAATACTATTTTTGACTTTTCTTTTGTGAATGGACCTAAGAAGATAGGAATTCTGTTGCAGCTTGTCACACAACTTCTGTAAGGAGGAGGAGGGTGGGTGGCGGTGGTGGGGGGAGGACTCATTATATAACACTTCATAGTAATGCCTTGTTTTTAATCCTTGCTGTTAATACCTGTCTTGCACTCTGCAGGAAGTCTTTTAAAGAGGTGAAACAAATAATTGAAGGGTTTTTTTTCCTCTCTTTCCCTGCAGAGATCTGCCTGCTGACCCGAGGCAGGAGGACCGCCAGCGTGCGGGCAGATAACTACTGTCGGCTGTACTCTCTGTCAGTAGACCACTTCAACGAGGTGCTGGAGGAGTATCCCATGATGAGGAGGGCGTTTGAGACTGTGGCGCTCGACCGCCTGGATCGCATAGGTTAGTCCTTATCAAGAGATAAAACCTCTTTACTGGCACGTGTTTTATATTATTATCAATAATTCATTTGTTAATTTTAGTGTTGGACTAAAATTAACATCAGTTGGACTTTATATCTGTTATTAATGGTGGCGTGGATGTAGGCACACATTTAAGCACAGCGGCTAACAAAAGCCAAGAATAGAAAACAGTGTACAATAATAATAGTGAAATGTAGGAGTGTCACATTAATCCATGGTCTTTAGACTTTATTAAATAATATTATATGAATGGAAAACAGTTTAGAGTCACTTTCTTAGGTACACCTTGCTAAGGTCGGGTTGGCCCCCCTTTTCCTTTGGAAGTCTTAATTCTTTGTAGCACAGATTCAACAAGGTGCTGGAACCATTCCTCGGAGGTTTTGGTCCATATTAACGTCACAGCATCACACAATTGCTGCTGATTTGTAAGCTGCACATCCATGATGCGAGTCTCTGGTTCCACCATGTCACAAAGGTGCTCTGTACTAAAGAGCCCGAAGTGTGCCAAGAAAATATCCCACTTACTGGCATCCGGAACTGATGATACGAGGCAGGATGGAGCCAGGCTTTCATGCTGTTTACACCAAATTCTGACCCTACCGTCCCAATGTCACAGCAGAAATTGACACTCATCTGACCAGACAGCTTTTCTCCAGTCTTCCATTCTCCAATTTTGGTGTGAATTGTAACCTCAGCTTCCTGTTTTTAATAAACAAAGACGTAACCCATCTGCTTCAAGGTCCCATGTGTTATGCATTCAGAGATGCTCTTTGGTTGTAACACGTGGTTATTATCAGCTTGAAGCAGCCTGGCTATCCTGCTCTGACCTCTGACATCAGCAAGAACTGCTTCTCACTGGACATTTAGTCTTTTTCGGCCCATTTTCTGGAAAACCCTAGAGATGGTTGTGTGGGAAAATCCCAGCAGATCAGCAGTTTCTGAAACACTGAGACCATCTTAGGCAACAACAACCATGCAAGATTCAAAGTCACCTTTCTTCCCCCATTTTGATGCTCAGTTTGAACTTCAGCAGGTCGTCTTTACAATACCTCTGTGCCTAAATGTTCTGAGTTGCAGCCATGTGATTGGTTAATTAGATATTTGCATTTTTAAGCAGCTAATCGGGTATACCCAGTAAAGTGACCAGTGAATTATACTCCAACAAATCTATAAGTATTTACTAAGTAAACTAAACTCAAACATAGAGTATTTTTTGTGCAGTCTGCAGTTGGATTGGAACCTAAAAGAGACGGTTATGTCTAAATGGTGGCATTTTTATAACATAATATAATCAGAGAAGGTAGGTTTAAAGGTTCAAGGTAAAAGTAGGTCTGGAAACAGTAAGTGTTCAACTGAAATACACTGTTCTGCGGAAGAGTGACAGTAGATTTTGAGGCCTAGTACACTTTTTTTTTGTTTTTTAGGTAGTGAGAACCAATATAGCAGTGATATATTATATACTGTATAACATCGTGATATCTTTACATACTGAGTATTTATGCAGTATGTTGGTATGTTAGTTAAGAAGAAAAGGGAAATGACAGGATCATTATAGATTAACTTTACATAAGTATATTTCAAAAACTAGTTAGCAACTTAGCGACTGACTTTACTCCACTGTTTGCTCAGCCATGATGCTTCTCCGCTACATGTGCTACAAACAGTACTGGGTTACTGTAAACAATGAGACTACATTGTTTAAAGACCCACTGTGACAGAGTGTGAGATTATAAAGCACAGAAATATATATGACAAAATTTGCACCATTAAACTTGTAAGCCAATATTGTCATGTAATATCTGTCAAGTTGTGAGTGTATTTTTTGCAGTGTATTGACAGACGGCTGCATTTTCTAGAAGTATCGTTTGCCTTTTTACTTCCATATACGAGAGTTGTGGATGCTTTGTGTGCAGAATAAGAAATACATAATTTTAAAGTGTTTGCATTGCACAGATGGACTATTGATGAATATATTTTTGAGTTATACAATCATATTTAATTCTTCCAGTTCAGTGTGTGGTGCTGATGTGATGTTTAAGGATGTCATTTGTGAAAAAAGGGAGGAGCTAAAAGTGCATTACGACCTTTTTTTCTCTTTTCTTAACAGGGAAGAGGAACTCTGTTCTTCAGCACAAAGTTCAGCATCACCAAAGTTCTGGCACACTAAACCTTCATGAGAGTGAGATCATCCAAAGAATAGTGCAACACGACCGCGACATGGCCCAGTGCACTCACCTGAACCAAACCAGCACTGCGCCGAGTATAAACCGTCCACCTGCTCCTCCGTCACCCACCCCGGTCATCTGGGCCCCGCTGGTTCAGGCTCCGCTCCAGGCTGCGGCTGCCACCACCCCGCTGGCTATGGCCTTGGCCCACCAGTCCCAGCTTCCTCCAATCCTCTTCCACCATCCTCTGGTGCCATGTCCCGGCTCTGTGAAGGACCCGTCCAGCCATTCAAAGAGAGTACATGTTGGAGCAAGCGCCTCCAGTAGCTGTGGTTCAGGGCCCAATTCTCCCGCTAGCTCTGCCAACCTTAGATCTGAGGTTGAGACTGCCACACTAGCATTTCCCAGGACACAGCAACTCTCCAGTGGGCCGTTGTCACCCACACTGACGTCTCAGCCCATCTTCACCAGCAGCCTGCAGCCCCTCGCCCCTCTGCACACACACCAGCCTCTGCTCCATCCTCCCCACTCTGGCATGGCGTCAGTGTTTCCCATCAGCCAGGCCTCCGTCTCTTACACCTGCTCCGCTCAGCTCCACTCCCAGCCGTTTCACGGTGCTATGACCACCCCACCACGACCGATAGGTTTACTCCAACAGGGGGCACCAGGGAGGCTAGCAGGGAGATTCCCGGCCCCCTCGGCCGCCACGTTAACCCCTCTTATTTCAAGCTCAGTCGGCCCCATACTGAGCCAATTGCATCAAACCTCCCACATCACCTCACAGCAGGTGGGGTACGGCAGTGACAGAGCAAGCAGGAGAACCAGTGGCCTGAACCTCCCACATTTTCCCTTCATCACCAACACCCAGTCCTCTGCTGGATTTAATCAGCCAGTGTCTGCAGTCGGAGCCGGGGCTGCAGCCTCTCTGGCCCAGCACAGCTTGGCAGGACTTCAGTCTGTTTTCCTCCCACAGGTTCTCCCAGAGCACTCAGCCCTCGCCTCCCTGGCCCAGTATGGCTCTGCAGAGGCCTCGCCTTGCTACACGCCTCCTGTCCACAGTCCCAGCGTCCAGAGCCCCGTGAGGGGAAGAACAGTATACCACAGTGAGCTCCCCAGCACCGCGGACTCTCATAGTCCTCTAACCCTTCAGACCTCATGCCCTGCCAGGGTGGCCTGTACCCTCAAACAGAGGGCAGAGTCCTCGGTGGATCTCTTTTCCCAGGAAATAAAGACTATCTCAGGCTCTCACAGCTCTATACACCAGGAAAGGCCTTTGGCCATAAGCGGCTCCTCTGAGGGTGTAGCAGGGGCGCCCAGCCCCTTCTCCTCGCCGATGGCTGTCAGTAAACCCTACACCCCGATCCCGGGTCAAGCCACTCCTGTCAGTCGGACGCATTCAGGGCCTGAGCCTCAGCACCCATCCGTTGGTTTTCACTCTCCTCCCATTAGCTCTCCCGCTAAAATGTTAGAGAAGGAACACAAACAGTCCAAACTCCCATCCAATTTGTGAGATTTAGACACACCCTCCTTTAAAGCCTCAGCGAAGGCAGATCACCTGCACCTGGCATCATTTTAACCACTATGTCAAATTTTGAAGTAGGAGGGTGTGCTATTCTAATCAGATTGGAGCTCAGTGGTTTCGTTTTTAACCACGGATCGAGTTTGATAATGGACAGTGACAGATATATATTTTTTACAGGATACTGCTAATAACATCCAAACTGTATTGATGGGAATATGTAACACCTCATGAAAGTATCAATTGTTCCGTGTATTATATTCTAACCGCACTCTGTGATTTGTATTTGTTTAAAACCCCATCGTCCAGGCAATTTGTGTAACATTTTAGCCACATCCTGTTTAGTTGGAACATCGTCCACAACCGTATTCAGTTATGATTGAAACCAAAAAAAATTGCTGTCCTCTGTTCACATCCTTTCCCACTGCTGAGAGTGTCGTGTGAACGCAGGGTTACTCCTTAAGAGATGTGAGGCGAGACAGACTGTGCACTTTGCTCGTTTCAGAAATAACCTGAAGGCTTGACGATGGCACGTCTTCCAAGATAGCTTTCCAGCAATATTGCACACCCAAATGGGTCACACAAATCAGATAGTATTTAAAAATAAATCTAAGTAATGAATGTAATGAAAATGTTTGAGTGGGAGGAGCAGGATTCATTTTGAATGTGTTTAAACATGAAGGTGATGACGGATTTCACAATAGATGCCAACTTATTTCAGTCTGGCAATAACTTTGGTACAAAACATCCATCTGAGCCGAGGTTTGCGTGCCATTAGCATAGTATGCAATAATCTGTGTGTTCTTTTGTTTTGTTTTTTTACTGGTATGCAAAGGTACAGTGAATCGAAACACTTGTATCAATGAGTGAGATTCTGATTTGAGATCAGACTCATTAAAACAAGGGAACTGAATTTAAAAAAAAAGAAAGAAAAAAGCAATTGTCGATAATCAAAACATCCTGAAACCAGCGATGCACTGAGATTGCTCTGAATGTTTCTTGCACCAGTCAAAGGGCTAAAAGCAGTTTCCTGGACTCATGATCAACGAGAACCCCTGATGGGTCATATTGCTGCATATTTACCTCTTTCATTGTACAATATTTGAAAGATTTGACATCTGTTGTTGAACAATTGCTGCTTTGTGATGCTATGCTGAATCAATAACGTGTATATCAACTGACTTACTTTTTAAAACCAGACTCTTAAATCCTTCTACTTGTTAATAAGTTCACGTGTTTAGATGATGCGTCTACCTTTGTGGACCTGCAGCCGGTGACAAACTGTGAGCCGCGAGCCGGTCGGCAGGTCGGACCATCAGAGGATCCTGTCCAGCGGCTTTAGCTGCCTGGTTGGTGAGCCTGAGGTTTGCAATGACTCTGAGTTCCCCAAGAAAGAGATACCATCAGACACTAGCCAGCCTCTGCCAGTGGGCTCGATCAATCCTTCATTACTATTCTCCTCCAACCGCCTGCCACAGGCATCTGCTTAAAGGTTATTTTGAGTGCATTCAACTTAAAAGTATGTGTGTGTGTGTGTGTAGGAGGTGTCATTCATTCATCCATCCATCCATTCATATATTTATTTATCATTTTGCTGCCTTTTAGCCATCGAATCTCATTGTTTTGTCACCTGTATGTTACACACATTTTAGTTAAGCCTCCAAATTCAATGCAATAAAATTACATATGGTTAATTACCCTCACCTCAACCGTTTATTTCCTTCCAGGAGGAGAGTGTGGAACGCAGGGAGAATATGATAATAAATGATGGCAAAGTTCTAGACTTTAAGCCGGATTAGAAATTGAGAACTGAATGGTGCTGTCTGGTGCCAACAATGAAAATAGCCAGGATTATAATCTGCCAGATACTCGATACAAAGAAATTATCTACCACGTTCATGGAGTGATAACTGCTGGATTAGTGAGTAAACAGAGAATTTAAATGCAGGGCTACTGCAAAGTTTTATTAACAGACCTGATGCTCCATATCCTCAAATAACTTTACTAGATCAGCTGGTTTTGGAAGAATGCTTTACTTCCTGTCCTTTTTTGTAACTATAAATTTATAAATATTTCTCTTTATGTCAACACTTTGCAATATTCAGGGATTAAAAATCATTAAACACCAGTCAGTGGAGATTTCTGGATATCTGATTTCCTCAGTTAATGTAAAAAAAAAAAAAAAATTATAA
>VUQG01001724.1:0-19553 GCA_015106755.1 Etia nguti | reverse complement strand
GGGGGGGGGTAAAGGGGGGGGGGGGGGGTCATATGATTGTTGGGGTTTTCTGTTTTCTTTGTATTATTGAAAAATTGAATTGAACTGAATTATACCTGATCTAAAAAATGTAAAGCGCTTATGTTTAGCGTGTTAAGTCTTTTTTGAATTTCTCTTGAGCTTGGATAACATTCATGACCTTATAATTAAACTGTACTGATATGCCTTTATGGAACCTGTGAACAAAATGATGTTACATATTCTGGGCATAAAATTGCCGGACACAAGGCACACAGTTCACGCTGGTACACGATTAGTAAGTAAGACACGACAAATATAAGTGCAAAAGTGAAACAAGTAGCTTCAGATAAAAGGGAATGCACACAAAGGAGCAAGTCTAATCTGAATCATGGGAACCTGTTGCTGAAAAACTCTCTGTTTGGCAGCAAACACTCAAGATTCACATGTAAGATAAACCACACACTTTAACAGGTTGGGGGATGGATTTTATACTTATAATGAAAGCTTCCTCACAGGCTCAAAACACAACAATTTGACTGAGTATTACTGCTTTGGCAGCGGCAAACTTCACAGGAGGAGTTCTCACATCAAACATTCAAAAACCTTCTGGTGTGTTCTTTTGATATTCGTATTAAAGATGGTTATTTTGAGCACATTTACACTGAAGTCATCTTACCAAATGCTGTGTGCGCACTGCCTCCAGGGGGTAGTCTCCCTTGGCTGTCTCACCGCTCAGCATGATGCAGTCGTTCCCATCCAGCACAGCATTGGCAACATCACTGGCCTCGGCACGAGTAGGGCGAGGCTTCTTGGTCATGCTTTCAAGCATCTTAATGTGAACAAAGAGACAGACTGCATCATTTCATGTCTGCAGAAAAGCACTTATTTGCACTCCACTAATCTGTGCTCCCATCGCAGACCTGTGTGGCACAGACGATTGGCTTGCCGATCCTGTTGCATCTGCCGGTCATCATTTTCTGGGCGACGAAGACCTTCTCGGTCGGGATTTCAATTCCCAGATCTCCACGGGCCACCATGATGCCATCACTAGCTTCCAGGATCTCATCAAATCTTTAAAAAAAGAAAAAGAAAAAAAAGGGGGGAATGAAGAAAAAAGTTCAACCATCAAAAAGACAGACTTGTGCTGTGATTGTTTGCACAGTACACCACCCACCTGCGCACACCCTCATGGTTCTCCAGCTTGCTGATGATCTTGATGTCCTTGCCCTTCTCACCCAGCACTTTCCTGACAGCGTGAACGTCAGCGGCCTTACGGATGAAAGAGGCGAAGACCATGTCAACACCCTGTTCCACGCCAAACTGCAGGTCCTGAATGTCCTTCTCAGACACTGCAGGCAGGTCAACAGCAGCTCCAGGGAGGTTGACGCCCTTCTTGCTGCCCAGCAGGCCGCCGTTCTCAATGTCACAGATCAAGTAGTTGCTGCCTTTGGTCACAAGGAAGCACAGAAAAGATATTTCAGCTACTGGAGGCAGAACGAAAGGAGGACGGATAAGTTGTTTGTGCGCTTACCAACTTCTTTAACCTTGAGGGAAATCAGACCATCATCAACATAGATGTGGCTTCCAACCTGCACAACCTTAGTGATGTTTTTGTAGTCCAGCCACAGAATTTTCTCATCACAGTTGTCTTTGTACTGGTCATCGAGCGTGATCTTGATGGTTTCACCCTTTTTCAGCTCAACCTCAGCGGTGCCACTCTGAAAACGATGAGAAGTGAGTTGAGGAGAGAGTTGCTCACACTGGCCTCATTTGAGCTGCGGTAATCTGGCAAGAACTCACGCCTTTTATAAGTCCAGTCCTGATTTCTGGTCCCTTGGTGTCCAAAGCGATGGCCACTGGTCTGTAGTCAACAGATCCAGGTACAAAGCTCTCAGTTGCCTCGCGAACGTTCTTGATGGTCTCAGCATGGTACTGCATTATAACAGATGTTACATGAAAAAGATCTTGCAAAAAACAAATAAATTAAAAGAACTGATACTAGAGGATTACACTTGTAATCTCATTACTAATTACTACGTTACAAAAATATTAAAGATTAATATTTATACATTTGTTAAACCTTTTGTTTAAAAACAGCTAAAATCAGTTAGCAGAGCAACAGGTGACGCCACAGAGCTGGTTATGTAACTATATATTTATTTATAAGTGCAAGATATTTTGAGTGGAAGACATTGTTCAGCTGAACTGTACATAAACAGGTGCCACATACTTCGGTACATGACAGGTATGAATGTATTTTTCACTTAAACAAAAACAGTGATGTGAATACTGACTACTGTCCTTGGTCACTGGCTTCTCTACATGCCTTCTCCTCATACTGTTGCTGTGGGGGGTGACTCCTATTTATAGCTGCACTGACAACTGTGACACCAATAACACAGAGGTCAAATGTATTTTCCCCTCCTCATAAGAAATCATACATTCACTTTGCTGTACAGCTAAAACTGAGCTGAGTTAATCTGGGGAGAAAAAAAATTTAACACACTTAACCTTTCAAGTTCCAAAAATTAACTGTGGGTGTTCATTGCTACAGCTGATGACATTTGACGGCTCATCCACTCAGGTGACAGTGAAAAAGGGAAAGAGGCATGACTTTTAAAGGCGAGGGGTCAACAGTATAATGTCGGCTGAAGAGCTGGCCACGATACAGTGGGCTCACAAGCTACTAGACAGACCGAGCACCAAAGGGGGCGAGAGGAGGCTCAAAGATCACATTACAGACGGTCACCAGGCCACAAGAGTAATGTCACTCTGACTGCTGCTACAGTAAAGGGTAAATCCTCACCGACTCACTCGTAAAGGGCAAAGAAACTGACTTGACTATCTGGGTTCGCACTGTCAACCATATAGCTTTACTGGAATCCGTGACGTCACAGTGTGTAATTGTGGAATCAGGGCTTGAGCAAGTTAGAACATTTAATGTGAAACAAATAAGGAACTCAGAGGCTGGCAGAAAATATCTCTGACCCTTCACTCACTTCATGTGTGCCATGGGAGAAGTTCATTCTTGCAATGTTCATCCCAGCCTTGATCATTTCCTTGGCCATCTCCACAGACCGGGTGGCAGGTCCTGCATGGAGACAGTTAACAAACACAGCGAGACACAGGCCTAAGATGATCACATTTTTGCACCAAGGTCGTGTTTCTTTTTTAGATGCAGATACATGAAGAAAATAATCAGATTGTACATATAATGAGCATAAATCAATGGGCCTTGGCAATGGGCCTGACCAATTGTGCAGATGATGCCAGTGTTGCGAGCCACAGCCGGCTCAGAGTCGATATCCAGCAGGGACATGTGCTCAATAAAGGTGTCTGCCATAGCAGCTTGCAGCTGCTGGGTGTGGATGATAGAGGAGCCTGTATCCTTTGGCTTCGACATGGCTGGATCTGTGTCTGCAGGAAAAGACCTGGGAGAAAGGGAAAGAAACATGAAAGATAATCGACTGGGGCCCTGATGACTCAGGTGTATTGCACTGAACATGGGTTATGTAGAAAATCTCCCGTTTTTTTCATGGGCATTAAATATTTTTACTTGTCACACAATAGCCTTTGCACTTACAACCAATAGCTGAAGAAGAATTTATATAGACAATAAAATATAAAAAAAAGTGTGCAAACAAAGAAGAGAGCGAAAATATGTTATACGAAAAGAAGAGTGTCAACACAAACTAAATGTTCCACCTCTCTGTGGATGACTTTCAACCCTCTCACAGTCCAGTTTTGGCTAACTGAACAGCCGACACAAAAAGCAAGGACAACAGTATGTGGCTGAATGACTGCACTCTCCCACATTCCAGCATGAGTGTATGTTAAAGAAGAGGAGCTGATCACTTCTGACAGCAACTAAAGCTGATTCACATATACAAAAAAACTCTCACAAACTTGAGGAGGAGGCTGAAAAAAATAATGTTTCCCTTGAAGTGTAATTCTGGTCCACAAGCCCACATTATAGAGACGAGTAAAAGTTATGTGATTCAGCTTGGACTTGTATACCCTGGAGGAGTGCAGCATGCTTGATAAAAGCGTGTTGTCAGGCAGTGCATGGATTTGTGGTGGGTGGGCTGAGACCATATGTCTGCCCTTTGTATTCACCTAAAATAACAGTCAGCTGAAGCTATTTGTGGACTGTAGAAACATCAACGTCATAATCAAACAGCAACAGACATTTTTATTAACTCATTATTTAAGTAACTCAAAGTCCTAATTAATCCTTTTGCAGTCTGTAAAACCAGCAAAAAATAAAATAAATAAGTGTAACAGCTACAGCTAAAATTGCTCCAAGCCAATACAACCCAAATGGCTGACTGGGAGGTGATACATTTGAACGTTAATAAATGTTATTGCGAGATTAAGGTTTCTTTAAACGTGCAGTTCAGTAAGAATACATTTGCTTTTTAGCTGCTTAATTATCAGCTACCCAGCTACAAATATATATAATTACCAAATAAGTCTAATGGGACTGCATGTGCAAAACCAATATTAGAGATTCCGATTTTCCACACAGCTAATATACTATATTTCTACGCTTTTAAATATTCTCCTCATTCTCTAAGACACAAATAGCATCACTCTGCTGCTGTTACTCACCTACTAAGTGAACTTTGCAGGGACCAATGCGCCACAAGTCCCGTCGCAGCAACAGGTTTTATGCCTCTAACTGACCGGGACTACTTTCCTGTGAGTGACATAGGATATAGGGCGGCAAGGGCAATAGTGGTGAGTGGAGAGATGCTTGAATTAAGTGTTTATTTTCACAACTGTTTCAAATTCAGGGGAAAATATTCAAATAAACGGACGGAGGTTTGCCAGATTTCGAGTTATACAGAGTTTACGCTTAGATGGCGCGCAGGTGCAAGTTTAGTTCACAGTTTAATCGCAGAGCTTCCGCCGGGTCCTCAAACATGACACCGTCATCTGTTTGGCCCGGAGACAGCTCAAATACAGTGCAAAAGACCACTGATGTCGTATCTGGCAAAAATAACCTCATGAGAACCAGGAGAAATATATTCAGTCATAAGGGATATGTACAAAAACAAGAGAAATGTATACAAAAACAATAGAAAGTCACGCGTTAGAGAACAAGTTGCAAAGTGCTTGGAAATAGTGCAAAGTAAAAAGACTTGGTGTGAATGTCCGTGTCTGAGTGTCCCGAACAGAGGTAGAAAGTAACGAAGTACAAATACTTCGTAACTGTACTTAAGTAGAATTTTCAGGTATGTGTAGTTTACTTGACTAGTTTTTTTTTCTGACAACTTTTTACTTTTACTCCCTAAATTTTTAAACAAATATATCTGTACTTCCTACGCGTTACATTTTAAAAACAGGCTTTTGGTTAACGAATTTGCGTTCAACCTTTATCAGAACTATTAATTAGGCACTGGACAGGGGCGCCTCCATTTTTTCATAGGGGTGGCCATATGGCGGCCAGTAAAAATACTGGGGTGGCACACCAAAAACAAATATAGGTTACTTGAAAAATATGGCAAAAAAGAGAGAAAGAAAATATGGCCAGCAAATTTAAGGAAAAACCTGGCATGCCCCACTGCAGGAGTCAGAAAAATTTACCAGCCCATATCACACAGTTTTTCAACTTGAAGTTTAATAATAGTCAGAACATTAGCTTTTGCAGACTCTCCTTTATTGTCCTTACATTTTTTCAACTTAGTTTAACTTTTGATGTTTCCCTTCTTTCCAGTGGCTTCATATTGAGAACCACCAACATGCATTTAAAATCACTTTTTTCCCCCTGATTCCACTGCTGTCTTCCACATTGACACATGAGCTCCATCTGGGGCGTGAAAGGTTACCAAATGGTTTAATGAGTATATGAGTCATACACTATGGCCTTCACATTCACCAGCTCTTAGCCCAGTCGAGAAATCCCTTTCCATCGCCAGATCAAATAATCAAAACACCAAATAAGGAAATGCCTTTTGAAAGAATGGTTTTCCTTCCTAGAGACATGTAAAAGCAATGAAGTGTACTGAAGCTGCCCTGGCAGCATGTGGCAGCTCATTACCTTGGTAAAATACTTTGTTTTTTTAATCTGTCATAGTCCTAATGCACTTAAGAGTTGTCTGTTTTGTTTTGTTGCATTGTGTTTTCTTTTCCCATTATTATTTCAGGTTTTATCCTTTTTTCAATTTAACTGAGCAGTGTCTCTCTTGACTTATTACACAATTCTTATACAAACTTCTCGTGGCTCATTTTTACTTCATCTCTAAGCGCCACCTTAAATTTGTTTCAGCTCTTTCAGTTGTTTTCTCTAGGTGTCGTCGCAGTGGATCATCTCCTTCCATCTTACCCTGTCCCCAGCAACCACCGCTATCACCGTCTGCATGTCCTGCTTCACTACATCCATGGCAGTTCAATCTTCAACATCATTTGTCCAATATATCCACTATCCTTCCTCTGCACATGTTCAAACCATTTCTGATCCTGTCCATTCTGATCATTCCAAATGAAAATCCTGACATCCTCAGCTCAGCTGTCTTTTTTCTGCGGTCTTTTTGTCCATGTCACTATCTCCAAACCACACATCATAGCATCCTGTAAACCACCTCTTTCACTCCTGCTGTCATACTTGTGTAAAATATTATCACTGATACTCGTTTCCAGCCAAATCTGCCCTACTTGCACTCTCTTTTTCATTCCTTTTCACAGTGTCCGTTACTTTAGATAGTTGATTCCAGGTATTTAAACTTGTTCTCTTTCACTGTCTCTTCTCCTTTCATCTTCACCTTAAATGACTATTAAGTCACAAATAATCAGTTTGTCAGAGTTCAACTTCCATCATTTAACAAGCACAGAAATGCAAAATCTAATGTGCACATGCACATGGTGTAATGGTGTGGTAACATGCTGCACCATAAAACCAGACCCACCGAAAGTCGATTCGATTCAGTTTTATTTGTATAGTGACAAATCACAACAACAGTCACCACCAGGTGCTTAATATTGTAAGGTAAAGACTCTACAATAATACAGAGAAAACCCCAACAATCAGACAACACAAAACAGCACTTGGTGACAGTGGGAAGGAGAAACTCCCTTTTGACAGGAAGAATGTCAGGGATGGCTGTGTGGCAGGCAGGACTCAAAAAGCACAAATGGAAATTCAACAGCAGCTCTAATGCTGAACTAAGAATTACAAAATGCATAATATAAAATAACTCAGGCTACACAGAAGAAACTTACAAACAAAGCTCTTAGAGGAAGGAAGAGACAAAGCACACAAAAAACACAGCAAAAGGGAGAACACGACGATGGGGCAAAAAAAGACAGACAGAATCTATACACCAAGACACACCAGCTTGACATAGACAGAGGACAAAACACTGAAACAAGTGGGGAGGAACAGGATGGAACTACAAATGGATATAAATAAACTCACCTTAACTAAAGGCACAGATAACAGCAACGTAACCAAAAAACTATAAACAGAATGAAGAATTGTTAAACCAAGAATAATTAAAAATACAAAAACCAGAGAAACCCAAAACTCGAAACCCCGACAAAGAAACCTTCGGCAGAACTGGGCTCAGGGAGGGGCATCTATCTGGCCGCGACTGGTTGGAATAAGTGTTCAACACATATTTTCACACTCCTCAGAGTTTTCTACAACCAGTATGCCAGTCATTTCTAATCTTTCTTTACAATGTTTATGTGTAATTCACATGTATAACGCCTTAGATGATTTTTAAATTCATCAACTTTTTTATAGAAAAACAACTAAGTGAAAGGAAAGGCTTCCTGATCTCTACAAGGATGATGCTTAAACCTTCTAGGGTCCTCTAGTCTGTTGAACTGGGTGTAAGAATACAAATATTACACTCATTTATGACTCATAAATATTCATGCAGCGTGTGAATAGCGTAATCCTCTGAGATTACAGTGCTGGCTCCAAACTGGCTTTCACTGACCTTCCATCTATATGTGGATAAATCTGGAGCCGCCAGAAGCAGCGAAATGCATGCACCACTGATTTCCAGATTACAGATGGGTTAAAAGCTCAAACAATGATGCAATGAAATCCAAGATGCGATCCCCCTTCTTACTTACTGCATTCAAGCAGAGACAGCATCACAACAACAACATGGGTAAATGTGTTCATTTTTGTGATATTGTAGATCGCAGTAGGTTTTGTACCATTTTAAATAGTTTCCACTATCATTTCACATTTTTTAACAATATATGTAGATATTTTTTTTTAAATTGTAAATTAATTGCAAACCCTACTTTGTCCTGAAATCTACGTGCAGTGGTTAACAAATTTATTAAACCACCGCCAGTGAAAGACCTAATTTAACAATAATGACAATGGCAATTTTATTTATATAAGATATTTCATTACATGAAAACTCAATGTGCTTAACATAGAAAATGAAGAAACTTAAAAAATAATAATAAATAATTTATGAAAATAATTTTCTATGTTTCTGTAATTGTCAATCAGTATGTGCAAGCTCTTTAATCAAACTGATATTTGGAAAATTGCTAAAATGTAATTATTGTTGTTATATATTGATTAAAAAAGCAGAAAAATAGTAAAACAATGTTATTTTTTAAATGCTTGCATTCCTGAACAGAAAGAAAATATTATATTTAGGTCTCGAAAATTATGCTTGACAAATTTTTTGACTTCTCAGAGACATCAGGTACACCGGCACACATTTGGGTATAAAAACATGAATTCAGTTCAGTGAATTTTTTTTGTGTTTTAAACAGGTGGTTGACAGATTGCAAAAATATTTGTGGTTTCTTGTTTTTGTGCGTGTGGTCTAAAACATGTTTTAACTACTGTATGTCAAACAAGTCTGGGATTACAAAGCAAAAGCTAAACCAAGGATTATCAAAATGGTTGATATAGCATCGATATAACATCTATGCCTATAAAACCTATAAAATCTGAGAAGCCTTAGCAGTGACATTTAAAGTTGCAAAAAGTTGCAAAAGTTGCAGTTTAACTGTTTGTACATTTACTGCAAAACATGTAGCATAAACCATAACCTGCCTCCCCCCCGACCCTCTCTCTCTCAACAACTCAACAGCAGCTCTCTCTTGTGGACAATCTGCTGAACTGTGATGTTTCTGTCACAGTGTCAACTTATTGTACAACTTAAATGTGCTCACATTCAAAAATAATCATGGTGTCACACCGATTACAAACCATACAAACGAAACTTCCAAGTTAAAATCGTATCGTGGCTTTCTTGGTTTTTTTTAATGATTTGAAACTGCAGTCAGTTATTGTTTGTTAACTGTAACTATTGTTTTGACTTTAATGTTCAATTAATGTCGATGGGGTTAGTAGATTGTGTAGATAGTGTTTGTTTATCTGGATAATTTCTTTTACTAAGTAAATTTTGTTCTCTGAGCTATTCTAGTGGGTAAAATGTTTACCAGATATGACAGCACTCCTCTCGGTTCAGTTCTAGCTTGTGACCTTTCCCCATCTGTATCAGATTTGTTATAATCTCAAAAGTGGACTCTTTACAAACACAATTACTTAATTACATCACCAATTTATTTGGAAGATAATATCTGAGCGTTGTAACGATGGGTGTATAAAAAAATGAGAGTATTCAGTCATTTTTGCATTTGATGTCTATACCAAACCCCAAAATGGCAGTTTCCTGTATTGTCGAGACATTTTTACTATTGTGTCCATCCCCTGTAAATATAGACGGGACACTTAGACATTCATGTCTAAGTGGATTACCCCAAGAAAAGCACTTGTTGATTGAAGGTGTGCACAGATGTATGCAGTCCTATAAGTGTCTAATCTGACCAGATTGTGGAGCAGCGGGTGACTGCTAACAAGGGTAACTGCAGATTAAGGTCAGTTTGCAACACAGCAGACAGACAACAAGGCTAATAAATGCCAAACATCACCTGTTTACCCATCTTCCATCTGAGGGAGCTTTGTTCTCATCACTCCGGGCACTGATTAATGTGCCTGGCTTTTAGGTTACTACCTGTGCCACTCAAGATACTTAAAGAGATATAGGAACAGATCCAGATCTACAGTCTTTCATCTCACTGCACGAAGTGATCAGTCTGCCAGTGTCTGGAGTCAGTCATGTGACCAAGAAGTCAGGCTGGGCATGTGGGACTTCCTGCTATTGAAAAGAGAAGGCACCGCTAGCAGAGCCTTCAACAGAAATGGAGTATCCTTTTTTCTTACTACATTCTCCTGAAGGAAAGGTAAGATTGTAACCTTGTACCAGCTGTATCATTAACATTAGCAAACATGTGTTCTACTCTTGTGAGCAAAATATGTTGATGTGTTGTTTTATTTACTTTTCCACTTAACGTCCATGCACAGACTGAAACTAGGGAAACAGCAATTATCTCGACATGGTTCAAGATACTGCGAGCAAGCTGCTCATTTATACATCACAGAAGTAACTGAACTAATTAAGCCACAAATGTTTTTCCCAATAGTGTTTCAGTCAAAGAGGAATGGACACTTTGTTGATTGTTGCTAAAAAAGATATAAACATACGATGAGACTACAAGCTCCAGATACCCCCCCCACACACACACACACACTTTTATATACATGTAGAGGGAGTTATCCTTTTGTAGGGCAGAGGATCGCACCAGCCTTTGCAGTGGGTAACCGACAAGAAAATCAATTAAGAACATAGATAGCAGATCAGCTGACAAAAAATAAGTAAATAGCTGATGCCCTCTCTTGCTGGTCTCTTGCTGAAATTGCATCACATTGTGATGTATATTCTGTTTTTGCATTTTCGTCATAGCAAATGGCTTAAATGAGCCGTGAGTCTTAGCAGCAGGGCTAGCTGACTTTGTTTGGGTTAATAGAAGGTTTAAATTAACTCTGTAAATTAGAGGATCTTTTGATTGGCAGCTTTTCCCGTCAACCCAACAGGAGTGCCAGGAGTGGGAAGAGCGCCACAGTGACGACGACGCTGATGCAGATGAGATCCTGTGTGGAATCCAAGTAAACATCAGTTTCAGTGTGATCCTATTAAAACCTTGTAGCATTTTCAAAACCATTCAAGCATAAAATATTGTTGCATATAAAAGATCATTTTAAAAAAACAAACAAAGCATTGCATGTTCATTCAAGAGCTTGGTAAAAGCATTTGGCAGGAACAATGATTTCTCCTTTTAAGCAGTCGTAAACAGATATTACAGTTGATTACACACTAATGCAAACAAAATTTCATACATTGTAAATACACTACTTCAAATACACTTTTGTTCTCATACTTGACTCATTAAAAAAAAAAATCTTAATCTTTCTGTTGCAGTAAGTTTATGTGTATTTAAGCAAAGCCAACAAATTATATTTTACACTGAGGAACATGTTTTTTTTTTTTAAAGTACTACTCAAACAAAGAAAAATACACAATAACTGGCTTGTTCAGATCACACATAAGCAGCTTTAAACTGTATCGATACATGTCATTTTATACACTGGAGTTATAACAGTGTAACTTCCTTTCATCATGGTTCATAGGGGGAGTTGTGGAGTCAGTATCCCGCTGACTTCTGTCGCCACCCCTGGCTGGACAGGGACATCGAGGTAGTCAGGACTCTGTATTCAGACTCTGCAGTCTCTGTCAGGTGAACTTCTCAACATCCCTCCTTGTTCATGGCTTTTAATAGAAGAGATCCTTGCCCCTTTTTAAACTACATTTTCATAATTTCCCTTCTTTTTTTTCTCCTAGGGAGTACGGGTCAATTGATGATGTGGATGTGGACTTGAAAATTAATGCTAACTTTTTAGATGTGAGTTGATTTACATCAATTTACAAGTGAATTACATTTTTAACTGTTATTCACCAATTTATCTAAGTAATTCATTATTATTTTTAAATAGACAGATACTTGAGGGTACTATCTCTATGTGAAGTGCTGCTAATATTTAATCGAATGTCCTCGATTTGATGAGCTCTCTTTGGATCTATAAGTTAACCTAATTTTATCTTGAATTAACCATCCCAAAACCACTTCTGATCTATGTTTAGGGTCATTATCCTGCTGGATCATGTAGCCACCACAGAAATGTAACTTTCTGGCTTATAGTTATGTCCTAAACATTTCTTCAGTGTCACATCAGCACCATCATTACTGTTGATGTGCCCAGTGTTCCAGATAGCTCATACTTTCAAGCACAGAGAGGCAAATCCTAATCAACTGAAAAGAAGTTAAAGAGCAATCTTGTGAATTTAAAACATGAACCATGTTCCCAGTATGCTTAAAACCATACTGTGAACAGTAAGCTTTTCCATTAGTTAGATGTTTTATGATATCACATTTATACCTATAGAAGAGAACACACTTTTCTTTTGTGACTGTGCCTCTGTGACAAACGGATGTCTGAACCTTCTGACCACAACTGCACATGAATTTGTTAAAGTGACATATTTGCATGACACCTGAAAGTGTTGAAATCTTTTTGGTGTTCACAGGAGGTGGCGGCCCAAGCCTGGAGGATTAATCTATCAGAGCCAGTCGTTATTCGTCTGCAGTTTTCGATGTCTCAGTATCTGGATGGACCTGGTGAGCAGCAACAATACATCCACATGAAGAATTCACTTCAGTCTAAATCAATGTGACACCTGATCAAATAATGTTTCTCACTGCAGCACCTTCAGTTGAGGTCTTTCAGCTGTCTAATAATAATAACTTCAGCCTTGGGAAACAGTTGCAGAAGTGAGTGTTCATAGAATAACTTTAACTGCTCCGACAGGACGCATCCACCTTTTTTGTCTCAGTCATATTTCATCTGAAGATTGTGTAAAAGCCAACCTTTCACTTCTGTTCTCCAGTATTCTCACAGTTTTCATATCTCGGGTGTGGAAACACCTTGCAAATGACAACGCTGTAACCCGGCAGAAGAGGAGTCACAGCTGGTTCAGGCCAAGTGGAACCATCAAGAAATTTTGTGCAAGACTTAGCACCAGGCTGCCACTATCAAAGTATGAAACAGTTAAATGACACAGCTGTTTTACTGGCTGAATCTATTAGTGCATGCATCTATTCACTCCTGTCTAACAATCAGCAGGCTAAAGGAGCTCCAGGAACCGGCTGCAAGACGCCAGATCATTTTACCAGGAATGAAGCTGAACCGTCTCACAAATCACACAACTTCCTACACCATCAAGAATCCCATTGGAGAGCTCTTCACCTACACGCCCAGCGGAAAGGTGAGGGGAAATATACTTCAAAATACATCGATGTGGAAAATTGGTGTATGTGTACATATCTGCAACTGTGTTTCAGGTTCAGATTCCTTTATTGATACCCTTAGGTAGATTTGTTTTGACGCTAATAGATCAGACGTCAAAAACAGACACTGGACTATATTCACAGATACATGGTAAAGAAGGAGAAAAGACAGAGTACTCCAGGCTTCACAAAAACAAAAACTTCAAACCCTCAGGCTATAAATAGCACAAAAAAGCCAAAAAACTAAAAACACTCAAATAAATTAATAGATTCACATTTAAATGAATTAATAGGTGGAATAGATGTGTGCACAACTTGCTGCTCTGCCATCTTCTGGAATACGAAGACTAAAAATAAAAAATAAAAAAACTAACTCAATAAAAGATGCACCAAACAGTGTCTTAACGATGTGAAAGGTGAACAGTTTCCACAAGCAAAACAAACTCTTTTTGCACCCTGCTTCAGAGTTTGCATCAACATTCAATCTTGCATCAATAATAATCCCTGTGCACACATTACACAGTATGACCCTTAGTGTTTGTGGCACCAAGTGTGCTGGATTTTTTCATTTAGTCTTTGATATGTTGAACTGCAGATCAGACTCTTCAAATCACCTGACAATGTGTTCAATAACCGATCTGTGGCTGGTGTCCAAAATACTAAAAATGGCGTGTAATCTGTATACGTTAAAGTGGTTGTCCTTTCAATCATGCTCTGACACATGTTCGTGCATAGTATAAACAGCAAGGACAGGACACACCCTTGTGGAGAACCAGCAGATGACCTGACTTGGCCAAACAGAAGAACATTCACTCTCACTGTCTGTGTTCTGTTAGAAAGTCCAGATTCCAGATTATGATTATAACTCAAATGGACCTAAAAGCCTACAAATTAAAACATGGTTTAATGGTGTTAAATGCAGAAGATAAATCAGTAAACAGGTAACTCCTCTGTGAAGGTTATACGCAAACCGTAGAGGATCCAACAGTCTTTCAAAGATTTTTATTAAAATTGAGGTCAAAGCCTCTGGTTGAAAATCACTGCGGGCTTTGTGGTGATTGGAATTTGGTAACAGGGACAATTTGAGCATCCTTCCACACACTGAGGACATGTTTAACTTTAGGAAGTGAATAAAAGATGTAGTGAAAAACCAGGCTCAGCTTGTTTGCAGTGTTTAAGCAGCCTTCCACATGTACTCGTCGGGGCCCTGACTCTGATTTACCTTAATATGAAGAAATTCCTTTACAACTTCACTAATATTAAAATGCTGGTTGTCCCTTAATGTGTGGCTCAGTTCCTGAATGTCTTTGCTGAAATCGTATATGTCAAAAGGATTATCAAAGTAAGAGCATTGGCAGATTCTCTGTCTGAATTATAAAACCCTCTAAAATGCCATGCGTGCTGGTCTTTGCTTTTCAGCTCTTTGGTGGCTGCCTGCAGCTCTGATGCCTCTCCCTATTGAACAGCATATCTCTTTCTTTGAATTTTGGACTTAACTACTTTAGTAGCCCATGGCTTATTATTTGAGTACTTTAAACCCTCTTACATGGAATAATCATATCTCTGCAAAAATAAATATATGAGCATAATATGTCCACAAAATTGTCCAGATCACCTCCACAGGATTGCTCGAAGACATCCCAATTAGTGCATTCAAAGCACACCTGCAGGCAGAGCACTCCTTCCTCAAATCAGTCTTTGACGTCAGTAATTTGGACTTTATTTTAGTCTTTCCAGAGCTGTTACTTTTTTTTAAAGTTCTGACTATGGAGTGATAGTGTTTGCAACCCTTCTTCCACAGAGGGTGATGGTCTCAGCAGTGAAATCATCAGCACAGCTTAACACTAAACAGCTGATGGAGCTACTCTTCACATCCCAGGCAATCGGGCACTGTAAGACCACACCGACTCTGCAGCACGGCTTCTTGGTACAGGTGAAAGCTTACTCTAATCTGATGGTTTGTGTTCTGCTGGAGTTCTCTTGCTCATAAGGGATTGTCTGATTGAGGTCTCTTAAATAAATTAGGGTCTTAACTATGAAATATAAAAGGCTTTGAGTCATTTATTGTTTTGAATTGGTGCTACATAAAAAAAAATTGAAATGCTTGTTTAAAACTTGCGTTTGCTAGGGGACAACCAATCACAAGATAGTTGGCTTGAAGAGAGGGAAGCTAAAAAGGCTTGTTTCCTACAACAGATAACCTGAAGGGCTGCTGCAAGGCCTAGGATAAGATAAATAATGATTAGTTTGAACTGTGAATCATGGAAAGCGACACTATTAAGATTCCAGTTACAAAATATGGAGCTGGAAAGCAGGAAAATTGACTTTAAGCATAACATTTGAGTAGGTTTGTGTTGATTTCAAACTATTTTATTAGAAAGCTACTTTTCCTCTGTTTTCATTGTGTGCACAGATAATGAGGTATGCAGAGCAGAGGATCCCAACACTGAATGAATATTGTGTTGTTTGTGACGAGCGGCACGTGCTTCAAAATGGGCCCATGCTTAAGGTGCGAGCTCTTGATAAATAATTAACTGGTGGTTGAGCGGCTGTTCAGCAAAACTGAGCCGTAATTCATCAACAGTATTCTCTACATTGTGTGTTTGTAGCCAGCAGTTTGCACCAGGGAGCTGTGTGTGTTTTCCTTTCACATGCTGGGGGTTATGTCTGGAGCGACAGAAGAGGTTGCCACAGGTGCAGAGGTCGGTAAGCTTTTAAATATTTTATAGCAGGAGTTACAACAGTATGGGACATGAGTGAGGCAATAATCTCTGCTGTTGCAGGTGATCGACTTGTTGGTAGCGATGTGCAGAGCTGCCCTTCAGTCCTCACGCAAGAGCCTTATTTTTGAACCGTACCCTTCTATTGTCGATCCACACAACCCCAAAACTCTTGCCTTTAGTCCAAAGGTATCAGCTGAATCAAAGTTACCACTGACCCGATCTGTCATGCACTATTCAGTGTGTCATTTTACTGATTTGTTTTCGCTTTTGTTGTAACAGAGAAGAAGCTATGAAAGGCTGCAGAAAGCTCTGGACAATGTCTTGTTGATCAGGAGGATGGCACAGGTGAGGTCTTTTAAATTAAAACCTACACTCTCATTTTCAACAATCACACATCGGTCTGCTGACTGAGCATAAACCCAAAGCAGGTAAATGATTTCCTGCTTTTGAGCATAAACCCAAAGCAGGTAAATGATTTCCTGAACTGGATTAATTAGATTATAATGATGAAATTGTTTTTAAATCATACTCAGGGTCCATATTCTGAGATTAAGAAGCAGCTGGACAAGATAGACCCTCTTGCTCATCCATTACTGCAGTGGTGAGAGACTAAATCTAGATGTGTTTTTAGTTATTATTGTGTAGATCACTGCATATCTGTCCTTTTGTTACTCACTCACCTTAACAGTCATTCATCGAGTCTAGTTCAAACTTGGCAAGCGCATTTTAGTGGGCTAAGTAATTGCAGCGTTGCGTCTGAAGTCGTTGAAATGAAAGTATCAGAAAAGAGTAACGTGAGTGAAATCCAATTATATTTAGGTTAACATCTGGATGTGCTTTTGTGTGTTTTACAACAGGATTTTAGCAAGTAACAGATCGCACATTGTGAAGCTTCCGCTGAGCAGGGTATGCTCAAGCAGTCAGATTTATTAGCAGTGTAGCTGAAAGCTTTAAATCAGTTGTAGACTAGTTAATAATTAGCAGCCACATATCAAATTTCATACTGTGCTTTATACAATTTAATGCTTTTTGTTGTTGTTGTTTTTAATCAATTTTTATTTAACAGCAACTGATGTTTATGCACACACCCCATCAGTTCCTGTTGATCAGCAGCCCTCCATGTAAGGAGGCTCACTTTCAAACTGCCAAAAAACTTTATGGCAGCACCTTTGCTTTCCAGTAAGTGAAGTCAAAGATGTATTTATTTTTTTAATGAAATTTCCACATCATCACTTGTACAGTAAATAGAGCAGGGTCCATGCTTAGTAGATCATATTTCTCTTCTTTCAGTGGTTCTCACATTGAAAACTGGCACTCTATTTTGAGAAACGGGCTGGTTAATGCATCTTACACAAAGTTACAGGTAGAATATATAAATTCTAAATTCTTATTGTCTTTGCTCACCCTCAGAAGTTAGAGATAATTTCAGCATAGGAAATTTTTATGTGGACGTCTAGACCACTGAACTCTCTTCCTTCTTTCTATTTTAGCTCCATGGTGCTGCGTATGGAAAAGGCATCTATTTGAGTCCCATTTCAAGCATATCATTTGGATATTCAGGTAAGAAATCTGTTTCTTGTCTGTCGATTACAAGTTCTTATTGCATGTTTTTAAGAGTATTCTTCCCTTTTTCTTTAGAGATGGGGAAAGGTCAGTACAAAATTCCTACCAGAGAAGAACTCTTGCAGAAACATAACCGAATAAACCAAATCAAGCAGGTCAGGTTGTTCACATTTATCTAAATGGTGCAAACATTCACTCTGGATTACAATATCTTTTTTTTTTTTTTTGCTTTCAGTATCTCATCTTGTATTCTCTACATGTTTTAGGAACAAGTGGGGGAAGGCAGGTTTCTGCAAAGCACGAACATAAACTGCGTTGCACTCTGTGAAGGTAAATACGGGAGACCACACAGGGCAACAAAGATTTATTTCATTACTTATGATGCGATTTTGTCTGTTAACAGTGATAACTTCGAAAAACCTGCAAAAGCACGGCAACATTTGGGTGTGTCCGGTTTCCGACCACGTGTGCACACGGTTCCTCTTTGTGTGAGTAAAACAAGCAGGAAGACAAGCAATAAGAAACGGTTGCAGCATTTTTTTTTTCTTCAGAAAGTCGGAACTCTGGACTTTATTTGAGCTTCCTAAAATGCCTGCTTTCTTCTTTCACAGCTATGAAAACGGGCAGGTGGGAGATGTCACCATAAACACCCAAGAGGACAAAATCCAGCAGGAAATTTCACAAGTAATTAATTCAAAGCCATGCTGAGAAAGCAAGGATAGATACACACACACGTCTTTTTCTGTTCTTTATAATAAAAACAAAAACTGTGAGAATGAATATTGATTGTCTGTGGCTTTCTGGTTTAAGACATTAACATGAAACACGGAGTGGCTTGAGGTAAAATTTATGTCTTGCATGAGTGAAAAAAATTCAAATGATTAAAACACTAACCTCAAAACTGAATATGATTTCTTGATTTCAGGAAAATCACTCTGGTTATAAGAGGCAGAAAAGCATACACACACCACATGCATGCTATTGCTATTTATTGTGGCTTATTGTTGATTAACCTGTCAAGGGCTAACAGTGGTTAGCACTGTTGCCTCATGCAAGAAGCCCCTGAATTTGAATTCACCAACTGGCCAGGGCTTTTCTGTGTGGAGCTTGCATGTTCTCTCTCGGTACCTGCAGTTAGTGGGATTAGGTTAATGAGTCTAAATTGCCTATAAGTGTGAATGTGAATGTGAATGTGAACAGTTGTCTGTCTCTCTGCGATAGAGTGGTAACCTGTCCAGGGTTAGCCCCACCTCTCGCCCTATGACAGCTGCAATAGACCTGGATAAGGACAAGCGGAAAAGGATTGATGTAGTGACAGCTATGTCCTAAATCCTTTAAATTGGAGGAAAAAAAGATGTGCATGACAAATTTTATATTAACCAGACTCAGACTTGGTTGAACACTTCAAAAAATAACTCTTTAAATTAACTTAAAATAATCATGGAAAGGATTTCCACCTTACTAAATGTCTTTCTATTAGCATTAAGTACTTTTGTTGGACTAATGTAATTTGCCTGGATTGGATCAACTCAATTAAATTAAGTTGGGCTCAACTACAGTAAATAAGCTAATTCATCATTATTTAATTAAGCTGGTCCAACTAAAGTACATTTTGTTGGAAGAATTGAATAATGCTAAAATAAATCAGTTTAATCACGTGGAAATCCTTTCCATGGTTTTTTAATGTCCATTCAAATAGTTATTTGATTGGGTGGGTACACACACACACACACACACACACACACACACACACACACACCCACACACAAACACACACACACCAACAGTTAACAAAATCTATATAACATGAAATAAACCGCCAATCATCAAATCCTAAATGAAGTCCAAAAAAAGTATGTACATACATGTTGATCCCTATTTCATGCTCAACACTTACAGATTTACTATCATCATCTCCACTTGTCAAGGCTGGGGCAGCAGTCGTGTGGTGTGTGGGAAAAACGACTCGAATGCAGGCACTTACTGAGATGCGAGGGAGATTTATTATAAATGACAGAACACAAAGTGGGGATGGCA
>VUQG01001721.1:0-12870 GCA_015106755.1 Etia nguti | reverse complement strand
CCTGACCGTCCATCCAGTGTCTGACCCTGAGCAGATGTACCGCTTGCACAGATACTTCACTGAGATTGAACTCCAGAAGACTTATGATGAGATTGCTAAGCTGCAGGTAAGCTGATTTTCAAGTGTCGCAAATCACCCATGGATCAGTCACAAATAAAAGCCTGCCTGCTCTCCGCTTGCCTCTATTGTTGACAAAAAATACCACAATTTCAGTGTAGTACCAGCTGGGTTAAATGTGTCTATTTTAACACTTATTGTGTTTCCACAGGCAGAAATAAAGAATGTGAGTGTTGTTGCTTTTGAGGGGAACCGAAGCGCCCAGTGGCCAGTGGGGATCAATCCTCCTTTTGAACCAAAGTCTCGGTTTGAAGTTCTGAAATGGGAATACTTCACAGAGGAGGAGATTTATTCGTGCATCGATGGCTCTCCCAAGTGCGAGCTGCGCGGCATTGACCGCATGGACGTGGCGGATGTCATTGACACCGCCATAGGAGAGCTGAACAAGAAGTACATGCCCACTATACACTTAAAGAAGCAGCAACTGATTAATGGCTACAGACGCTTTGACCCCATTAGGGGGATGGAGTACACCTTAGACCTTCAGCTGGAGGCTGTTAATCAGAAAGGTCACAGCCGCTCCATCACAAAGAGGGTTCATCTGGTGCGACCTTTGAGCCAGATAGAGATCATTCCCATGCCATATGTCACTGAAGCTACAAGGGTCCACATTATTATACCGCTTACTCTGCAGGACCGGAGCTACGTCGATCACTTTCTTGAAGTCTTTGCCTCGAATGCCTTTGAGACCAGTGAAAATGCAATCCTAACCTTCTTGTTTATTTATGACCCATTGGAGGCCCAACAAGTTAGCCAGAATGATATATTTGCCAGCGTGAAGTCTCAGATAGGCGTTTATGAACGCAAATACCCTGCGGTGAAAATCCCGTGGATCAGTGTTAAGACAGAAACGCCATCCCAGATCAAATTCATGGACATCATCTCCAAGAAGCACCCTGTCGACACGCTCTTCTTCCTGGCTGAAGTCAACACAAACATCAATTCAGAGTTTCTGAATCGCTGTCGCATGAATGCCATAAACAATTGGCAAGTATTCTTCCCCATTCATTTCCAGGAGTACAACCCCGACGTGGCTTATCACAACCAGCCACATCCAGACACAGCTGATCTGGTCAAGGATGCGGGCCTTTTTGACCGCAGGTCGTTTGAAGAAGCGTGCTTCTACAACTCGGACTACATGACGACGCGCAGTCGGATGGTGGCGGACGTCCAAGAAAATGAGGAGATTCTAGAGAACATGGATATCTATGAAATGTTCGTAAAGTATTCAGGTCTGCACGTATTCAGGGCAATAGAGCCAGCGTTACGCCAGCAATACCATTATGAAGTCTGCAACCCAAGACTCAGTGAGGACATCTATCACAGATGTGTTCAGAGCAACTTGGAGAGCATCGGTTCTCGCTCCCAACTTGCCATGCTGCTTTTTGAGCAAGAGCAAGGAAACAGCACTTAAAAATACCAGTGAAACCTGTGCTCCTGCACGTTTGCTGAAAAAGTCTTTGGATCCAGGCTTGAATTTAGGGTGAAGGGTGCAACTGTTGTGCCACCACCCATCGGTTAAACCTTTTACCTAAGTACAACCCCTGCTTAGGGGTGTAGTTACACAGGTGACTTTTAGTCACCAGGTCAGGTAACACAAGTGATTGTCTCTGTCTTCCTGTGTGCATTAAGGGCAGTTTGGATATATGAATGCAGTACACTCCCAATGAAACCTTTTCACATAGTTTTAGTGATTGCGTCAAGCAGGCTTTGACCACTAGAGGGCAGAAACTTAGCAGTATTGACTTGATTGTTATGGTTAAGACGTCCAATGCATTCAGTGGGATTTAGAACCTTGATTTTGGTTTGCAACACTTGGATGTAATACTTTGCTTTTGACAATTTTGAATACAACAGGCTTGGTTGAGCTGATGTACTGGCTACAGCTGCTCAATCGAACAAACCAAAACAAGTTGCAAAAACTTTTAGTATGTTGTTGCTTTTTCAGTGGGAATGTCGTTTATTTTTAATGTCAATATCAAAGGTATTTTAAAGCGGAGCTGTCTATAATTTTTTTTACTGGTAACCTATGTGTCCCTTCACACGGGGGCACTGAATTGTTGCACTTTGGTAAATACTCAAATTAGTCAAAAGTGCATCTTTGCATATGTGCCTTGACAAAAATGACTCCACGAGGTAATGTACATCTATATATTTTTTTAGATTTATGAATAAAATCAATAACATTTTGGATAAATGGGAGGTGTTACCTTTCACTGTGCATGAAGCCTGATACAGCGGACAAGTTGGTTATCGTAGAAATGTCATGCCACCAGCTATCCACAGGCTGCACATGTGCCTCAAAGCAGGGAATGGAGCTTCTGAGAAATCGCTGCTGGAACTTTTATGTAATAGATACAGACTTCTATTTTTATGTAGGCCAGCATTGTGTTTTTAAGTTATTCAGAGGTTGTCTACTTGTAAGTTTTCCAAGAAAACTTGCTTGCATGAGGCAGTAGATGAGAGCGAGGGAGGAGGCTCATTATTAAATGCTTGTAGCGGTTGCTCAGATTTTTCAAGAGTCCCTTTTGAAATGTACGGTACTTTTTAAATTAGAATTTAATTAGTTTAGAAACAGCTGAAATAAAGAATGTATGAAGACATTTCACCAGGTGTAGGCAGTCTGAGAACTCCAAAAGAAACTGTTTTTTTTTGTTGTTTTTTTTAAAGAATTTCAACTGTGTTGTTAAGATATTGTAAGTCACTGGTTGGTGTCATTGTCCTCCCATGGAGTGTGCTCAGTTACACAAATGGCTGCTTTCTCCCAGTTGTAACGCTGCCCAATGGGAGGTCTTTTCTGGTGGAGGTGGAGGTAGCGGTACTGGACACCATAATGTCGTTGAGTATATTATAATGTGCAATATTACAGATAACACAGCTGAATATATGTCTGATGGAGGACTTTTCATTTGAAAGCAGTGTGTATATCAAAATACTGTACGTGACTCATGCTTTCTGTTTGATACGAAGTAAATACACTGTAATTTCTTATGACAAGACCTTTTAATGTATTTTCTCTGACACTAGACACTTTTCATCATCCGGTTTACTTGGAAATACATAAAATCAAGGCAAGTCCTGTTATTTAACTGTAATTGGATTTGATGTATATGTTGGAAACACTACATCCACTTTGGTGGTCCCGAAAGGTGTTTTCTGTATTGTCTGCCATGTGAACACAGACCACTGAGGTCAGATCTTTGCATTCATTTTTTTTTTTTTCCCCCGACGCGTCTTTTTCAAGATGAGTCTTTTACCATGACGGTGCACCAGCTTGTATGAATGTTCGTCTTAATCCTTTGAAGAGTACGATGCTAATAATGTGCGTAATTGAAAACGTAATCTTCCAAAAAAAAAAAAAAAAAGACCACTGTGAAAGATTGCTGAGAGTGCTGAGATTTCAATATGAAGTTATTGTGGTGATCTGCATCGTCTTTGCCTTCTGCAGACACGAGAAGCCCAAAATTAAAGGAGCGGGCAGATTAATTATCACATCTGTCATCGCCGAGCGCAATCTCTTAAGTATTTTGTCCATAATTTATTCAATCTGTCACATCTCCTGAATTATGCAGCTTCTAAACACTTCAGCACTAACAGAGGCTTCCATTACATTTTCTGTACATGTATAAATATTTTATAGACACTATTTTTAAACCTTTTTTAAAAAATTTTTTTTAAATTAAAGCTTTATTTACGCTCCAGTTTCTATTGTATTATTTTGTGACAGAATCCAGTATCTGCTTTGTCCTTGTACTTTCAAACAGAAAAAAAAAACCCCATTTCACTTTTGAATCAAGCAAATTATTTAAAATAAAGCTTTTTTTTTTTTCTTCTTTCTTTTAAATTTCCATTGATGGTTGAACCTGTTGGTTTACAATGTTCAGTGCACATGGGTACTTGGAAAACCAAAGCAATACGTTTCAATTTAAAAACTTCATCACATCCAAATGTGTGCTGTAATTACCAATAAGCTGTGAATTGTAATTTTTTAAAATAAAGAATGTTTAAATATGACATTTTCTCCTTTTGTTGTCTGGATTGGTGTGAGATAACATTGTTGGCAATGCAGGAACAGAATCCATTTTGTCCTTTAGGTGTCAGCAGAAGAACGTGTTTGCCATCAGCAGCGCAGGTCCCAGACCAGTAATGGCTACTGCCTGCTATAAGCAGAGGATTGAATGTGTAGAAATCACATTTCTAATACAAATAAGATGGTTTTAATTTCATAGAAATAAGCAGCGTTTTCTCAGCAACATTGCTGCCCACGTTAGACCTTGGGTATTCCTGATGTCTGGGTTGGGTAAAAACAGGGAAAACGTCGCAACCTTAATTACAGCTTTAGTTATTTCAAGGGTCTATATGTACTGCCCTGAGGCATGCTGTAAAACCGCATAACTACAGAGCAGCTGTGAGTTAATTGTAAGCCATTATTTTGTACTTTATTTTATGTTCAATCCCAGGACTTTCTCCTGTCATGTGAGGACAAGGTTGTTTTAAGTCCTCCAGAAAGCAGTAAAAAAAATTAACCCATCACAAAAAAATGTCACTTTTTAACAAGCAGAATTACACAATAATCTGAGCTCTCACGCATCATCTTCCACGTTCCAGCCATCGAGATGTCTTTATGCAATCTTAAAGGTCATTAAAAAGGAAAAAAAAAAAAATGGCCAGAGTCTAAAATGCTTTTCAACTGTGTGGTTTGTAGGGGAATAAAAAGACGGCATACAGTGAAATGGGATTTAAGAGGCACTGGTTTTTATCTAAACTTTAATAGTCATTGTAATTACCATATTTAACATTTATAAAATGTGTTCTAACAGAAGAAATAATCACAAGATCACACTTATATACAAAATGTAAGCGTTCCTTGTTACTGCAGGGATAGTCCATTTCCATTTCTGTCAGATATAGGATGAAATTTCTCCTTTTGAATTCCTGACAGCTGCTTGCATCACCCTGCACTTATATTTTTCTCTGAGGCCTCAGCTAAAAAAATAAAAAATAAAACGAGCAGGAAAATGGCAGATATTCAAAACCTAACATCTGTGGCTAGTGAGATTACATTAATTTTTATTGGTAATGTAATAAGCACACACAGGCTGATTGGTAGTTTAAGCTTTTAAAAACATAGGTAGGTCCCCAGGAACCATTCGAAAAGGGAGCTCAGAGTAGGAATCCCAGGAATGTGAGCTACATGTTGTTAAAAAGGGAAGTTGTCCCGTCTGCTACAGCACAGACCTGCCGCCCACTGTGTGGTCATGTGGCACCTCACACAGGCTGCTGCTGCTGCTTTAAAGTTATCTCTGTTTTTCGATGAATGCAGAATTATCTGAAGTTGTGTTTTGCAGTGAACCTAAACACGCCGTCTTCAGGATTAAAAAAGCCTTTCCACATCCACTCCAGGCTTTTCCGTTTAAACAAAACTCTACAGCGATAAAGCAGCCCCGTATTCATCTCAACACACCAACCCCTGTGTGACTTCTCTGAGGATAGCTACAATTATTGATGACAGAGGAGAAGATTGTTATGCATAGCCTGTACAGGATGCCATCAGAGACTCAGATTGGGAACCTTTTGAAAATGTCAAAGTGACACATGATTATGAATATTAAACAGCCATGTATAGCCCATGATTACTTGAAAGGAGGAGAGGATTTGGCAGATGGAGACTGGAATCTTACTGTGAGCCAAAGTGATGTATGGCAATATTGCGGCAACAGAATACACCAATCAAATTAAGGGGAAAAATGATGTTGTCATTTGTTAACATGAAATTCTGTATCGTGTAACGTATTCATGCATTTCTCAGACACTGGATTGTCCGCCACCTTCTGTGCAGGAACGAATTTGGTTCACACTCTGCACCAGTGCATTGCGTGATACGTAGTCTGACACGTGTAAGTCCAAACTACAGCTTGAGAGCACACATCTGCAAAAACCTCACTCAAGATTAAAGGTGCTTGTGATATAAAACATGCAGTCCCAGGTCACCGATCTGGATTAGCATATACGCTGACCTTTCTAAAATTTTGTAGAGGTTTGTACTAGCAAAGCATACAAAAACTGGTATCAGTCCTGAATAATTCTCTGTTTTGGGTGTAACAGAATGCAATTAATTTGCGAAAGAAAATAATGAGGAGCTCACAGCTAGTCTTTACCGGCTACTTGGGTAACCTCATGTACAGCCCCTGCTACTCTACTGCAGGAACTTAAGCAAAACAACAATCTAATCCCCCGGTTGTTTTCTGCTCTTATTATAATGAACTAAAAGCAAATTCCAGCCTTCAGGGTTTGCTAAAGTAAACGAAACCCAGATTTCTTTGTTACAAGATAAAAAAGTGTGAGCAACATCTGCCATCTTACTACTGCCAGTATTTCAAGAAAGAACTGGATATTTCTGTTCAAAATAACACTCAAGCTCCCATTTAACCATTAAAAACAAAGCACACAGATACATGGCCAAACAGATGAAACGTCTGACTATGATGTGGCTGACAGCACAGGACCCCATTCTGGTTGTGATGGTCCCACTAGTTCCCTGAAACAAAAATCCATATCGGTAATGTTTCCAAGGTTGTCCATCCCATCTCTGCTACCATAAACAATTATCTATTTTAGGTTATATGACATAACATAGACGATGCTGTTGTAAGTTTCAGTTTCTTATTTGAAAAGCATGGTGCAAGAAAGAGCCTTAAATCAAATACGTATTTCTAAGTGGCTATGAGAAGTCTGGTAAGTTCCTGCAGTGGAAAAAAAGAGACTAATAGTGAATAAGTTGGCCTTGTATAATAGTGAATCAGTTTATATTTCCCTTTGCTTACTTGTGCTCTTAAAATTTGTGTTGTCCTCGTTCTGTCCTTTTTTACATAAACCAATAAGAATATATATCTGGCTCTGCCACGATACCTGTTTACGTTGCTGCCACATCTGCATCTCCAGAGGTGGCTTCAGCTGATAAAACCTTCCCGGTGCAGTAATACTCTTCCAGCTTTTTGATTGTAATCCCTCCTTTTTTCATGGATCAGCTCATCTGAGCTGTGTCAGTCTAATGTGCTCAGTCATGTGTGCAATATGTTAAAGTGCGCATGCAAACACATAAACACACACACACGCACACACACACATACTGATGCTGGATCCCCACTGTAAATAGCTGCTGCACTTTTACAGTAGTTTTGAAGGAGATGAGTTGGCAAAAAAAAATGTAAAAAATTCTCTTATTGCTTATGTCAGCTTTAAGTGAGGATGCTAACTAAGATGAAGAGTGGATGGTGGGAAGAAATGAGTCGAATAGGAGGAATACTTAAAGCACAACCATGTCATAAGTGAAAACATAACCAAATCCTGATCCATAAGCAAAGCATGTTTGTGTTGTACAGACATCTTAAAGGAAATGATGGATATAATAGTCGCAATGCATTCAGTCCGTTCTTGTTACCTGGGCGAAAGTATCAATGTCTGGCAGTCTATCGTATCTGCAGATTGTAAGTGTACAGTAATTGCTACAATCGTGATCGCTATATTTTCATATAAAAATCGTCTCTAAAATGTATAAATAACCAAAATTAATAGTACATAAGATATATATTAACTAAATTTAAACAACAACCATTGAAACAGAACCTTTAGAACTTTCTCATTTTTACGTTGGACTTTATGTACAGGTACAATGCTACTCTCTAACACCTTAACCACAAACCAGACAAAGTGTATCATGTGGAAAGATGCTGCTAGATCTTCTAAGCCAAGGTCTTATATTTCAGCCTAAATAGTTCCCTTCATACTTTGGATGGTGAATAAGGTATGCTTACTGAATTATTGTCATCTTGTATACAATATAGAACATATAATAGTATCTCTTTAAATAATTACATAATATATTGTGTAGATGACTTGATATGGTACACTGTGTTCTCCTCGAAGTAAGAGAAACAGTTTCAAGAGACATACATGGAGGGATACAGACAGAAAAAAATCTGAGATGCTAGCTGAATAAATCAATCATATTTTTTTTTCCTTTTTTTCTTTCTTTTTTTTGGAATATAAACTGGATCAAGGTGACATGCAGTCCTCCTCTTGTTCCCTCGTAGTGATCATGTACCAAAAAATTGGTCCTGAAATCACAAAGTGTCTGGAATCAGAACGTGAAGCAGGGCAATGTTGAGTGGGATCCCATCCAGAGACAGAGAGAGAGATAGAGCAAAAAAAAAGGAAAGGAGAAAAAGCCGTGTCCGTTTTGTGCCTACATACTGTACGTACAAGTGGTTTGTTAGCAGCACAAGTTTGGTGTTTGACTTTGGCTGTAGCTTTTCACTGGTGACAGCAAAGGAGTGACGGAAATGCCAAGGGTCTGTTATTGGTCTCAACACAGACAGCTCTTATCTTCTGTTGTCACCAAGACTGGAAACAATGGTTGGCTTTAGCAAGCAAAGTCCTCAAACACCCCGTGGTGTCCGGCATGGTGGTGGTGAGGATGAGGATGGGGGTGAGGATGAGGATGGGGGTGAGGGATGTGGTGGTTGGGGAGAATCGTGTTGGCATAGGCCCCCTCTGGGTGACTCCGTGGCATGTCATTGGGCTCCTGTTGAAAGCAAAGCAAAGGGGATCAGTAAGTATATTTATCATTAAATATTCTTTCAAAGTCATTTTGGTTTAAAGGAAAAGCCCCTTATCCCTGGGAAATACTTGCTGTTAGTCAGATCATAAGATTCTCTTGTGTCTGATCCAAGGGTGCCATGGTTACCCACCTTCTTGTTTCATTCTTGTTAGTTTTTCTTAGTCTTTTTGTTTTAGCTGCACATGTCAGTCACTCTAGCATACCTACCTGATGTTAACCTACAAGTTGTCAAAAATGTCCTTGAACTTCTTCCTGCTTTGGGTCAGTTTTCTTGACCCTTACTTGCTTCCTGTGTCTTGAAATTAGCCTTTCTCATCACAAAAGGACAGATTTAGGTTAAACGGGTTTTATTATGCTCATTTCTACCTCCATATTTTTTTTGCTATACTTTATACTGGGGCTTTGATGCAGTCATTCAGTTCATCCTCTGTCTGAATCAAGCTGTTTTAGGAATGGATTTTCCTTCAAAGGCCACCCTCTCTTTAACCCAACTGTCTTCTTATGTGCTGCCCCTCGCAGCCATGAGGTTTGAACAGACAGAGCTGTGTCCCTGAGATGACCATATTAGGAATATCCCCTCTCACTGAAATGATAAAGCTCTAAAAGTATGGGGGGAAAAAAAGAACTGGTAGTCGCCAATGCTACCCTCAGCCTCCTAGTAGATGCATCTACGGTATAAACTTGAAAATACTGGTTGATTTTTAGAAAAGTTGATCTCTGACCTTGATCTTAATTTCAAAGTTACTGAAACTTGCACTCGCCTGAGATTTATAGTAGATGCACATATGGTATCAATTTCAAAATCATACGTCGCCTCCTTCTGGAGTTATCACATTCACAAACTTGGGAGTCCACGCTGCCCTTCCGCCTGCCCGCCTGGCAGGGTGCTGACAATACCCCATCATCCTTTTACAGCTGAGGAGTAAAAACTGTCAGGAACTGGGTGTTAAGAGCAGTCTGAAGCCTAAGGTTATGGATCACAGGGATTACTGGTGCATGATTAACATCAGCATCTCTTGCTTTAAAAGTATAAATATTACAGAAAAAGGAAAGAAAAACATAATAGCTCCACTTTTAAACTACTTTCAGAGCTGTATGTAAGATAGATGGTTAATATCTCCGCGAGGCCAGCGTTGATTAATTTTCTGTAAGTTGTTAATGGATTTTAATGCGGTGGCATTTTTGCTTGTATTTATAACCGTTTCACAACCGCTTGTACCACCGATCTCAACAACGAAATATGATATTTGCCAACGTCTGACACCGTTTGTCATGGTTTTGGCATGCAGCATGGACGTAAGACACAGTCATAGTCAGATAAGAAGCCCATTGTTCGCACAGAAATGAGCAACTTCCAAATAAAGTTGTGCAAGAGCTAATATGAACTCTGGGGGAGGATGTGCTTTGTGCAGTGGTTAGGACTAATTAGGAACATTACACTCTTTATTGTTTTAGGAGTGGGGGAAAAAATATTAATTTGCTTCTCCCTTACTCACTCTTTTGTTGTTTTCTAATGCAGTTACAGTGCTGCAGGGGAAGTTGTACACTCGGCATGAAACCAGTGTAAGCATCATTTGTTACATTGCACCATGTGCTGTACCTTTGCTTTCATTTCCTCTAGACCCACTGTTGCAACAGTGCTGGCCTGCTGCTTGTTCTTCTTCTCCTCTTTCTGCGGCCTCAGCAGACGCTGTAGCCGGTGCTTGATCACCTGGTTTCGCCGAGACCACAGCGGCAGGCAGGGTGAAAGAGAAGAGATGAAGGAATGAGACAAGACACGCAGCGGTGTGAAGGGTTCATCTGACATGACGTCTGCATTACAATCCCTCCCTCTGATTTTGCTTTATTCATACATGTTTGGCAGTCAGCAGGCAGCTGGGTGTGAAGCTTAAAGGGGATACAGATGAGGCAGGAGTTCATTTCATGATCAGCGTTAGTACCATGTCCTCAGCACCGACCTGAGCGGATATTAGTTTCTCCTGCCTGGGAATCAAATAAAACTTCTCACATGCATAATAAGTGATAAGATTCGCACTGCAAGGCCTTTCCTTAAAATTTCAGGTGATTTTGTCTCAGAAGAACATACTGACATGCTCAGTGGTTACATTTGGGGGAAAAAAAAAAAAGGATGACAATTAGAGGAAACAATGAAGCACTAATGTGTTTTGTAAATAGTGACTGTTGGTTGGTTTCTGAAAACCAGCAGGACAATAACTGTTAATTATCGCTAATTATACCGCAGCTACTGCAGGTCTGGTTTCATATTGTGATTGGCTGATACGTGCGGACTTGCATGCACACTGTACCTCATAGATATAATCCAGTATTTCTAAGACTGTCAGGATGCTGGCTCCGATGAATAAACCCATCTGTCCACCAATGTCACCTGAAAAGAAAGGACTTAAGTAGTGAAGGAGAGGCCCAGCGGACACAATACCCAATCTGCTCCCATTTTCTGCTAATGATAATGAAAACTAAGCAGTGCTGCAATAAAAACACCTTTCACTCTGCTCCAGCGAGAGCATTTCATATTCTGAAAATAGAGGAAAAAAGAGACAGAAATTACTTACCCAATAAACCTGCAACATCGTATGCCTTCTTCTGCTCAATCGTTTCATAGTTCAGAGCTTCGAAGAAGATATCCAAGACCAGGAAGTTGTCTCTGGAAAAATGGTGTGAATACCATAGAGAACAGTGAAATTCACTGGTAGAAATATAACATAGTTAAAAAAAAATAAATAAATAAAAAGAAGAAAAAAAATCAAGTCATCTTTATGCTCACTGTTAACTGCCAGGCCTTCAGCGCTTTACACAGATCTAACCAGCGCTTGTGAGATAATGAGGTGTTACAGGGTTTAACTGAGACGAGCTGAACGTGCGCTGACAGCATGCTTAGTCACTGCCACGTCCCCGATGTCTTCGGATTTAGAAAAGCTGGTAATATTAAATGTAGTGAGGCATCATACGTGCATTCGTTTAGCCATGTTTACTTTCTACACATCCCCAGCAATTAGGCACTGAGAGGATCTGCAATGAATTACTTAGAATTTAAATATTAGCAAATGATCTATATAACATACTGTGGAACAGTACTAAACATGTTTATTCACAGCTCCGTGTTTTAATTTGATCGATTGGCTGCCCTTCACAAACTAAAGGTTGGAACAGTGGCTGGTCTCACCCGGCAGAGCCGAGTGCCTGGGATGTCCGTTTTATGGATATCGGCTCTTATTGACATCATAAAGACCCCAAAGTAACTGTCTGAATGTGAGTGATTACCTGCACATACACTGACGTTATTGCATCAAACTCTAGCTATGTTTAATAAACGGTAACAATTGTAACAATACATACATTTTTGGAAAATGTATATATTTAAGGTTTGTCAATTCAAAGAATTTATACATCAGGATATAATTGAATTAATAATAATGATATAATATCCTGATATCCAAACAATTGTTGTTCATCTGAGTGTTATTTACCTAATTTTAAGGCCAGTTAAGAACCAGATGATTTTTATTATGTCCTGATATATAAAAGAACTGAAAGAGGGTCTTCTTTCTTTTTTCTTTTTTTTTAATCATAGCTGTACATCACCAACAACAGACGGATTATGGACTCAAATGTCATGTTTTTCACTAAAACATGGTTGAACAACAGCTGCCCGGACAATGCCATTGAACTAGCAGGACGCCGCACACACCGAGCCGACAGGCTAGCAGACGACTCCGGCAAGACCAGAGGTGGAGGTTTGTGCATTTATATTAACAATGCTTGGTGCATGAACTCCACTACTACTGAGAGTCACTGCTCACCTAATGCGGAGTTCTTAATGGTCAAATGCAGACCTTATTATCTCCCCAGAGAACTCACTTCTATCATACTCACTGCAGTGTATATCCCCCCTGATGCTAATGCTAGGTTGGCCATGAAAGAACTTTCTGCAGCCATTAACAAACACCAGACTAAACACCCCGATACTGCTTTTATTGTTGCTGGCGACTTCAACCACACCAACTTAAAGACAGTCCTCCCCAGATTCCACCAACATGTCTCCTGCCACACCAGAGGGGACAAGACATTAGACCATGTTTATTCCAACCTGGCTGGAGCCTACAAAGCAACACCCC
>VUQG01001720.1:18940-42491 GCA_015106755.1 Etia nguti | reverse complement strand
TGTGGTGTGGTGGGGGGGGGGTGGGGGGGGGGGGGGGGGGGGCTTTTTCCCAAGTGGCTATTTGAGGAATTGCAGTTTTGAGCTTCAACCCTTGGACCCATATTTGCATATTTCAAGGTGAAAACATTTCCCAGTAGGCCACAGTCCTATCAATGGTCCATTTGGGCTAATCCAGCTAATCCCACCTCTCTCCACAGACACCTCTAGTCTCTTGGCATTCCTCCTTTAATCCAAAGTTGCTGGGGAAGAAAAAAAAACTCTTGTCTTGTCTATGTTTCTCCATACAAAAATCCAGTGGGAGGAGGAGGAAACTTGGCAGTCCAGCTTCCCTCTCTCTTTCTCTCTCTCTTATTTCTGAAAATATCCTGTTCCCTAATCCAGCTAGAGATGGCAGGGAACAGAGCAGGTTGGCGTCCAAGGTGGTATATAGGATTCTGCCTGTTCTCCATCTCCATCCTGCAGGGACTTTGCCTGTTCAGTAATTAAGATCTAACAGAGAGAAGATTCCCTGTGATTGTTTTGCATGGTTAATGACTACTGTAAAATGAAACAGTGACATAAGAGCAATGATACCACTGTACAAATATCCTCAAACACTTTACACACTGAGAAAACTGACTGCTGACAGAAGACAAAACACACAGTGAAAAAATGTGCTGTGCTTTTTGAATAAACCAAAACCACCAAAATGTCATGTCAGCCACTGGAGTAATTGCTTGTGTGCTTTACTCTTTGCATATTTGTTTCACCTTTTTTTCCCCCAGATCAATACTTATAAATACAGATAAGCCAAGCTCGCAGTTGTAGTACATTTTGACAGATGAAATTAATGAGGAGTAGCCTGTCAGAAGTCAAGGATCAAAGAAAATACTCTTATTTTTGTCAGACCTTTAAAAAGAAAAAGCTCCAAATCCAATCAATAGCATTTTGTTTTGGTTTTCAGTGTTACTGGGTGAGAGTTTTTGTGTGCGTGTGTGTGTTTGCATATATTAACGTCAACTTTTGAACTTTATGAGCTACTGTGTGGATGCGTTTGTTTTTTTGGGGGGTTTTTTCTGGATGCTTTCAAAGATGTCTGTGTGCATAAAGATGTATTTGTGACTGTAGGAGTGCGGGCTTGTGAGGGACGGTGTTTGAGGACTGTGCGATCTGCGCGAGATGTCATTCAAATAGCGCACGGCGTGTGCTGCAAGGCTGCGATAAGCGTAAAGATCTGATTTCACTTCTCCGTGTGCCTACCGTTCTGGCTAATTTTCATAATTAATTAAAAAGTGGGTAAACATTACATCATGCAGCTGATAAGGTTCCCTGTTGTTCTCCTTGCTTCCCATTAACTGAGAATTATCAGTGAGCAATGCATTTTCTCCGCTTCATTATTGAACTTCAATGGAGTGATAGTATAGACCTAATGTTTGACACCAAAGCTAACTGACACAGTGTGGCCCCTGTCAGTCTGCCAGTCAATGTGATGAGACTGATGTTGGCATCAAAGGCTCGTGAATATGATTGGTGGGAATTCAAAGTGGCCTCCTTATCGGAATAGGCTGTTTTTGTTTTGGCTTAATGCTCCTTAATATTATCTTTTAAAGACTTATAACTATATATTCCCTATAGATAGAGAAAGAGAAATAAATTCATGAATCATGTTGGGTTATTCTCAGCTTCCTTCACATCTTTTCAATAATGAGCAAGAGGAGGAAGCTTTTGGCCCAGTTACACCCTGCACGTTTACTGCCAATTTAAAGATGGAGTGAAAATCAGAAGAGGAGGCGAAAGAGAGTTTTTAATTTAATTTTTTTTTTCATTTTAATTAACCCTTTTGTATAAAGTAACTCCCACTGTGATCTAAAATCTCATTTACAAGCTAAGACAGCTGCTTCATAAAGAGCCACAAACAAACCAACAATAAAATAAACAATTAATAATAAGTGACATGCAATCTAAGCAAAAGGAAGCAGGAGAGCGGGTAAAGACAGGGAGAAGAGGGATGTGAGAGAGGTTTTAAAATGATGTGCTTGCAGCTGCCTGCTGTGAACAAGCCCTCTCAGCATCCAGGTCCTCATTGGTTAGGATGACTTAGAGTGGCGCCACGGGCCCTTCACTCTATTCCACCACCATCCTCCGTCTCCATCTTCTCCCCATTAATCTTTCACTCGTATTCCTTCTTTTTCTTCCCCTTCCTCCCACTTTTCTCTCTTTTTTATTTGCTGTCCTATTCAGCTTCCTTTTTGGAGTCCTTTCCTCTTTTTGCCTCTCACTCTTCTCCACATCCCCCATCAGCCAAGCATCCTCTTCACATGCTTTTCACTCGGTATCTGTGTCTATCTCACTTTCTGAGAGCCATTACACTGCATGCCAATCCATATTGCCCCGCTGCTTGTCGTACTTGTGTACCGGTCTGCATATACCTGTATATCGCACAATTGTGACTCTCAGTATAACTGTCTCTTCCTCTCTCTAGCCCTCAAAGAGTGCTCTGGCTGTCAGCATCACCCACCCGTAGCAGCTCCACTGTTTGCTTTGGGCTTTTGGTGAATAAGCAGGTCTCCTGTTGTTCGAGCGTCTCCTCGCTGCCCTGTATGTGAAGTGTCGCTGTCAGGATTAAAGCCTCGTAATGAAGAGCGGAGGGAGAGTCACGGACCCGAAGGTTGGGTTAGAACACTACTCTGAAGGATTAACGCAGCACATAAGTGTTTGGTTGCACCACGGTGTGTTATTTGACAAACTCATTCTTGGGGAAATACTCTCTATGGGTTACTGCGTAGCCAACAATGAACACAGTAAGCTTGAGTGAGACCAGCGCATCAGGAAAATCAATCGATCCTGTTATGAAGAACAATATTTAAATGTTTACATGCTGACATGGGTTCTTATTCAAAACACTAAACTAGGCTGTTCAGGAACATCAGAAAGATGTGTGATTTGTGGTGTGGTGTCTCCTTCATAGGCCACATGCTCATAATACTGTTTCATCCATTAGTGGGAATCCCTAAAGAGAAAAAGATTGGGGAAATAAAATGGGCTAATTCCCACTGGATGTCGCTCACACCTAGAGGTGACAGAAAAGATGGCACGGAGCAACAAAAAACTCCCGAGCCCCTGAAATCAGGTGTAAGCCTAATAAATATGGAGCCACAAAGCGCAGAATAACTGTCCACTTTAATTGCACATTTTCCCACAGTAATTGACGGAATAATTAAGACTCAGAGGAGTCACTGAAACCATCTGTGCAGGCAAAGAGAGGAAGTGCAGGAGGGACAACAGAGGAAGAGCAGAGAAAAACTATAGCGGGGAAATTAGGAGGGGGAGTATGTATGAGAGAGACAAATTGAGACAGAGAGCAAGAGTAGGCTGAAAAAGAGAGACAACAATAATGCAATGTGAGGGAAGGAGCAGGAAGTAGAGACAGCTGAATGCATTAGCTTCAATGTTACTCGTCATAGAGGAACTATGCTGCCAGATTACACTTCTGCCAAACAGATTTACACAAGAAGTGCCAAGTAAAGTTTCCCCAAAGGTGCGTACATTCTCGAGCATATAGCAGGGATTCATTGTACAGTGTGACTGTGTGAAAGCTCATTTGTACAATTTGTTGTGGTCAGAAGTTTTCGTACACTCTTCATGGGCATGAATGACATTGTTACTTAGATCAGTGGGAAAGTCCAAGGAGCTCAGTGAAGCTCTAAGAAGGAGAACTGTAGAGTCACACAAGCTGATAAGGTCCCTTGAAGCTATTACTAAACAACTTGTGTGTGTGTAAAGGTGAGGCTTTCAAACCTAAGAACACTGTACCAACTGTCAAGTTTTGGTGATAGTATCATGCTCTGAGGCTGTTTTGCTATATTACACAAAGTGGATGAAATAATGAAGAAGCAGGACTACCTCCAAATTCTTCTACTTCACCTCTAATCAACAGCTACATGGTTGAAACTTGAACAAAGCTGGGTGTTCCAACAGAACAATGATCCTAAATACACAAACTGGTTTTGGAATGGTTAAAGCGGATTAATATTAAGCTTTTGGAATGGCCTCCCAGAGCTCTGACCTCAACCCTATTGAAAATCTGGGGACTATGTTTAGAAGCTGAGTCCATGCCAGGAAACCAACCACTTTAAATGAACTCTAATAATTCTGCCAAGAGCAGCTGTCAAATGCCCACCCAGAATTATGCCAGAAGCTTGTCGATGGTTAGCAAAAGTACTGTGGTTGAGGTGCAGCCTGCAAAGGTACAACCAAATATTAGTGGAGCGTATGTATATATGTGAGCCTGTATGTGTAAGTCTAAATGTATGTAAAAGTCTAAAATTACCATGACATTCATGCCCATGATGAGTGTATTTAAACTTCTGACCACAACTGCATGTGTGCATTTCCGACAGCAATTACTTATCAGTGTGTCAAGAAAATTCAGTTTAGAGGACAAACATGGGGACAGAAGGTGATGTGAAGAAAATAAGGAGAGAAAAAGGCACCACAATTTCTCTTCTTTCTGTTCAAACATTGATTCCTTGGTTAGCATAGATATACACAGGCCATCTGTGCATATCTACGCATGTTACAGCTAACACTGCTAAAAAACCCACCAGCCTGTCTTTGTGCATGCTCGTTTTACAAATTGTTGGCACAGACATGCCATCAAGACTGGCTGACAAAAAGATGAAAAAGATTTGCTTTACAGTACCATGCTACAGTGTTTGTTTTTTGTTTTTATTTTGAGGCTGTGCATCTGTAGCTACATTCATCTTGTCAGTGTTTGAGAGCGACAAGCTCTTTGCTAATGAGAGTGAATTTCAATTTGTGGTGCACAGCGGAACAGAATGAAATAAGGGCTCTGTATGTGCGAACAGGTAAACACAGTTAGCTCCCTTAGCCAATGAACAATGCTTTATTAGGGTCTGTAACCATAGTAACACTTAGTACAGACAAAACATGCATTGTACCTCACCAAATAACCAGAGGTGTGTATTTGTCCACCACATTAGGTGACAAACTGTTGCCAGTAAAAAGCTTGTGAGAGCAGTGGGTGGATTTTCATGTGGAACCGCAGATAGCTGGTAGAAAATGTGACACAGTTTTTGCACATTTGTTGTTACCGGCAACTTAAAGGTCTCTCCAGTCCAATCATTGCAGATATCAACCACATGCACAGTGTTTTTCAACTGGATTTAGTGTAATGCTGAGGAGTGAGAGCTGTATTAAGCTGTGGTGTGAATACGCTGTAGTCTATCATTTATCCACTGTAAATGTGGAAGGAAACGGCACGGTTATGCATGACTAGAGTAGATATAAAGGCTTTTTTTTAAGGCAAACTATATTTTTGTTTTCTACAAGTAACATTACTGCTAATCATGGTTGTTGTTTTTTTCTTGCTCAAAAGTAATATTTCCTTTTAATAGGAAACAGAATACTTATCCAATTTGTGCCACTTTTTCATAATCCAAATCATGCTATTGTCACATAATCCAATTTTTGGAGCGGGAATGTAATATAGCCATTACTCGAGTCCAGAGCACACAATCTGCATTTTCAGTTTTGGAAGAATATATTGCAACATGTGGTCTCTCTGCCACATGGGCTTTCTCTAATAGTTTCTCCATTTCTGTTTGTTTTGTCTTTGAGAGAGAGAGAGAAAATAAACATTAACCTTTAATAAAGACAGGACAAGAAATCAGCATGGGATAAAAACATATTATTAAAAAAATGGGAAAGAGGTAGTCAACAGGCTTCAGCTCCTACAACGTCAAGGAAATCCCAAGAGGAAAAGACAAGGAAGGGAGCTAAGTCCAGAAAGGCCCGTTGGGAGGGTGAGAATACATTACTGTCAACGATGGCACAGTTCCCCACACTCACAGAGCTACAGATTAGTGTTCAGGGCGAAGGGAACACAGAACACAACCAATTTTTTAAAAATACAAAGACAAAGAGTCCTAACTGTTAATGAAGCTGTGAATGATGGGTTTTTATAGGAGTATGCATATTTAAATGTAGTAATCCTTGTAGTGTATGGACATGAATCACCTGGCATTTATTTCTGAAGCTCTTTACGAAGGTTTGCTTCATTTTTGGAGATTTAAGGTAGACCACTGAACCTGGAAACGGCTGTTCTTGTTCTGCAGTTGCTCCTAAGTAGAGCCTAAACAATGAAACTCTTGTTTTTTTCTCCTATGGCACTTTGGAGAAAATTTCTACTACAGAATATAGGCAATTTTACAGAAACCACACCCTCAGTCCTCACCATTGTATGATTGCAAATGGTGCGGGAGGGGACATCATAAGTGAAATGCAAAGAAGAATAGCGTTGGTTGGCAAACAAAATAATCCCTAGCCAGTTGGCTCTTCCATTGATCCTGGTCTTCTATCATCCTTTTCCAAGAGCTTCAGCTGTCTTTGTGTTCACATTATAAAAACGTAACAGCCTGCCATTTAACATGATTGACAAGAAGTCTGAATTTAAGCCTGTATAAGAGAAAATTACAGTCTCTTAGCAGCACTGCGTTTTATTCCTCATGTGTTAGACTGAAGTTGTTGTTACAGTATATTAGGTATATTAGAACTGTTTGACATGTCAATAGAAATCACAGTAACAAATGCACTCACTGGCCAGTTCACTAGTTACCCCATAACTGCTTTGATTCTTCATGGCATAGATTCAACAAGGTGCTGGAAACATTCGTCAGAGATTTTGGTCCATATTGACATGATACAGCACACAGTTGCTGCAGAACATCCATAATGTGAATCTCACATTCCACAACATCACAAAAGTGCTTTGTGGATTGAAATCTGGTGACTGTGGAGGGCATTTGAGTACAGTGAACTCATTTTCATGTTAAGGAAGGCTTTATGACAGGGCACATTATCCCAATACTGCCAGAAGATGGGTATGCTGTCGTAACAACGGGGCTGAAATTGTGCCAAGAAAATATTCCCCACACCATTAGACCGGTTCAGCAGCCTGAACTGTTGATATAAGATATGATGGAACCATACTTTCATGTTCATGTCAACTACCCTCACTGGCCACTTTATTAGATACACCTGTTCAACTAATTATTAGCACACATATTTAATCAAGCAATCACTTGGCAACAACACGAGGCATTTCAGCATTTAATGGTGGAACAGGAGATTCTCATCATGGATGTGCACCTGCAAAATCTGCAGCGACTCTGTGACACTATCATGTCAATACGGACCAAAATCTTTGAGGAATGTTTGTGGGACCGTGTTGAATCTGTGCCATGAAGAATTAAGACAGCTCTGAAAGCAAAAAGGGGTTCGACCCCATTACTGGCAAGGTGTACTTGATAAAGTGGCTGGTGAGTCTATGTACTGTATTTTGGTCTTTATATGTGAAGTGGATGTAGTCTGGAAGCCTGATCATAGCCATTTAGTAACCACAAAACTGTTGATCAGATGACATGTTGGTTTGTAAAATTCGACTGTGCAGTTTTGCAACTGCAGTTTTAGCTGTTGGCGTTCCAACCATTTTCCAGCAGGGACACCTCACCGCTGTCTCTAAAGACTCACATTTTTGTGTAGTTTAATAGCAATTTTCTATGATAACTCTTTGGACTATTTGGACTACTATTTTGTTTACCATCATATCACAAACAGCGGCCATCTGTTTACTTGCAGCACAGAGTTTTCCACATAATAGTAGAAACAAACCAGCTTGCTTAAAAAAAACCTGGTGCACTTATTTTCTAAGAGCTGCAGTTAGAGCTAACCTGAGTGATGAAAACATTACATCTGTTCAGCAGTGAAACATACTCTTTGTTTCAACAGTTCAAAACCTTAAATAATAAGCCGCCGCGGTAGGAAATATTAGCAGTGATTAATCACAGCTCTGATATGAAACTTATCAGTGAGATAAAATTACAAACAGTAATGTCGTATTATTTGCGTGCACTGTTTCTTTTGCACAAATATCAACTGCAATAATGAGAGATAATTATAGAATATGAATACATTAGTAAAATATGTCTCAGATTTCTTGAAAATCTTTAAGATTGCATCTTACCTGTTGAGGCTCAACAGCACATAGTTCAATTTACTTATCAGTTCAGCTTCTGTGGATTAAAGTGCCCGGCTTCTAAGCCAGCATATTCAAGAATTCCTCTCAGCTGTTATTTAAGGTATAATATGTATCATTTCATAGCAAACTAAAGGTATGAAAGAGACAAGCCTACTAAGGCACTCACATGTCCTTTTGCTGCTATTATTAACCCAGGAAAAAAATTGAATATGGAACTTAAAACGAATGAGATCAGTTTCTTGATGTTGCTCATTTCAAACATTAGCTAGATACGACAGTCACTGCCCTCTCCAGGTTATTAAATTGCCCATTGAGAGCATCTATCTCTTTTGATAATTAGGAGCTGCAAGGAAGCTCTTCCTTTTATTTAACAATTACATGTCTGTGAGACAGTCTGAGTGTAAAGATATATTTTCTCCCGCCTATGCTTCGTTCTCTGGCCCAGTTTTGTGCTGCCATCTCTTCCTAGATCTAAAAAGCTCCAACGAGAGCGTGAAACTGTGAAGTTTGTGAGAAACTCTGAATCTGAACGTTTAAAGAAGCAGGGAGCTATAGGAGGAAGCGTTTAAGGAGGGTTTAGGGGGATAATGTAAAGAAGTGTAGAAGAATGTTTTAAAAGGATAGAGAGAGGAACATAGAAATAGAGAGAGGCCAAAATTCAGAGTGTGTCCATCAGAGACAGAAGGAGGTGAGGATTTGTTCGTTCAGCACAGTCAGGGTGCAGTGACTGTGAAACTGCTTAAACAAACACTGCATGAGAGTCAGAAGGGGTGGAGGGAGGGGGAGAAACTTAGAAATTCGTCCCCTTTCAAGGAGACAGAAAAAGGAAGAGAAGAAAGCGTAAAAAAAAAAGAACAGAGCCTTTAAGGAGTTAGACACGAGGGTAAAGAAAGCGAGGTAGATGGTGTGTGTCACGAAAAAAAGAGAGATAAAGAGGCAGATTATGAACCAGACCGTGGAATTGAACTCAGAGGTGGGGCGCTGTAAAAGATGGAAGCAATGAAGGTGAAATGCGGTTGGCAAAATAAAGGGAAAGATAGTGAGTGAGTGAGGAAAGCGAACTGATGGAAAGAGATGCCTGCCAGAGGGGGGGAAAAATGCCTCAGGGACCGTTTCAACCTTAACTCACATAACGCGGCTGTGACAGAAAACCCTTTACCTCCAATCCTGGTAATTTCCATTTTCAATTCAGCCAGTGTTGGCACAGTCTGTTATGTGAGGAGCCAGAGTCATGACTCTACAGGGATTATACAGCCTGTTTAAACCAACTGACATTTGCAAAAACAAATGGATATTTAACAGAAAGTGCTGGAGTTAAGATCTGAGCTTTTTATCCATCGGGTGTCCCGTCTTTTTTCTAGCGCTGTGAGTGTACTTCTGCCAAACACAGAAAATTATTTTGTAGGAACAGGCATATAATTACTGTACAGTACGCATGGCTGATTCAAAATACATTTCAAATGGCGTTATGTTTGGAATTTCTTGTATGTTTGACTTTTATTATTGTCACTCTTTCTAGTTCTACAAATTGCATTTTTTAATATTATTTTTGGCATTTTCGCCTTTTATTTAATTGGACAGTGAAGGTTTTCCTGACATAAAAGGGGAAAGTCATGGAGCAAAGGGCTCTGCAGTGGAAACGAACCCAAGCCGCTCGGTCAGATGGCTGAGCAGATGAGTTAAACTGGCACCCTCTAAATTGTATTTCTGACTTGTTTAGGCATTTTTGGCATCTGATGTTTATCTGTTATTGATAAGACTAATCAGAAATCAGTAATATAGCAACACAGCTAATTAGTGACTACATGTATGAAAAAGGGTAATCAGGGTCATGGTGGGGCTGGAGATGGGCAAATGTGATATCCTGATTCTTATCAAACCACAGTTAATAATAGTCCACTGAAGGATCATTATCAGGTCTTAGAGCAGTGTTATACTTTATGTGTATCCTGTGTCTTAGACCAGGATTTTAAATTCTTGTTTATTATTTATTGGCAGTTTGAATCTTAGTTTGCTTACTGTTCTTTAGTTTTTAGTTCCAGTTACTGTTTGTATGAAAGGTTATTTTAACTCTGTCTCCCTCCGTTTCATTGTCCTGTGTCTAGTTCACGTGTGTTTGGTGTTATTACTTTCACTGAGGAGGTTATGTTTTTCATAGCATTTGCGTGAACGTCATCATTCTGTCTGTTAACACAATAGCTCAAAAAGAGTGATGTCTTGTTAACAATCCATTAAAATTTAGCATACATCCACCAAGGTCTTTAAGATCAACTTAATAATTCATTGGTCAAAAATTGACAGAAACCCTTATAACTTAGAAACTATGATTCTTACAACTGTGGTATGTATTGTCACAATATATAAAGTACTGTATAAGGATTTAAAATATAAAATATCATTTGACCTCTGACCTGTCCTTCAAGGTCAACAGATTGATGCAAGGTCAAAGTGAAAATAATACTATATAGAGCTATATAAAACGACAACAGATTTTCACACTGATTATTTTTAACATGACTTTGTTATGTGCATTACAGTAAAAGGTTATAACCATTTACATTAATGACAATTTGAATACATGTGCAATCTTTGCAAATAAGAAAATATTATTTTTAGAAAACTGGATCAAAAATTGTTTTTACTTGATATTAATTACTTATCATTCATATTACTTTTACTAAACATGAAATGAATGTACTACACACATGTACTACATACACGTTAAATTAAAAAAAATAATAATAATTTTACTCAAATTTATGTCAAGTATCTTATTTAAATCTAAATGAGTATAAAGGGGCAAATAGCAAAAGTTGTATTTTACACTTGCTTTTATGCACAATAAACTTCTTAAAGTATGAACAAAAAAATCAAAATGAATATGAAGAGAATACAAAATGAATCCCTTAAAAGTAAATACTGCCCAGAGGGTGAGCTGCCCTGGCGGAGGTTTGCGTTCTCTGAGTGCTTCTTGTTGATTTTGTAAAGTTCTCGTCTCTGCATCTCCCTGTTCCAATGATTACTTCTCACTTCCTTTTAGTATTTTGTTAGTGATTTGTCTCCTGTGTCTTGCATTCATTTTGAGTTCATGTGTGTCATTACCTTGATTAGTTTCAGCTGTGTCTCATTACCCTCCTGTTTCCACTTTCCTCATTACCTCGTGTATTTATAGCCTGAGTCTCGCTGCTTCTTCTGTTGTGTCATACTGGGTTTCTGCCCTGTAATTCTTAATGTGGTCCCTGCATGTTTCTTCTTAGAATTCCGAGTGTTCTGAGCTTACTTTGGATTTCAGACTTTATTTCACTGCTCTATTTGTTTTGGACTTAATCGGCTTCAATGAAGGAGCACCTTTTTTCTGTCAAATGTGCCTTAAAAGTCTGCATTTGGGTCCTCCACTTTCACACACTTCCACCTTATGACATCAGTTTGCTCACACAGACACTACAATGGAATGAATCATTTCCACATCCTCTGGACTCCAAGTGGACTTGGAAAAACTGCAGTTGTCCATAACTGCTTATGCACATTCCAGAGCTGCTGTAGTCTTTGCATCACTGGCAGGAGCTCATCCTAAGTAGACATGATGAGTGTGTACATATGAAATGTGAAAACAGATTAGATTTGTTACTGTTTGCCTGAATAACTGTTCTGTTACAGGTTATTTTAGAAGGTAAAGAAAATAAGTCATCCATAAATAATATTTTATTTACATATCGGGTGAGTTTTTTTAATTCACTTCTCGTCAGTTTCCTTGAACATATAAAATAAAGCACATGCAGCACATCCTCTGTGAAAGCTTCTCAAGAAATTCATTGATTTCCACCTGTGAGACTTAAATTCAATATCTGGCTTTTAGACTTTAGTTTATGTTTTGGCAAGGAAAAACATCTCTGACATTTGAATCGGCTGAAGATAATAAATAACTTCTTCAAAATGTTGGACTGTTCCTTTAAAGTTCTGCAGATAAGGCCAAATAATAGTTTTTCTGCTTGTTGGGGGAAGAAGAATTACTTTATTTTTCTCGATAATAAAAAAAAATCAAACAAATATTTATTTTTTGTTATTATCGCGAGGTTATGTCCTTTAACAAGGTATCATAAGAAAATTTGAACTTTCTGAATTGATGGATATTCTGCACAGGCCTAATTTATCCACTGAGGAGGACCTTACATATATGGGTATGATATAATTCTATGTATCCTCATTTCAACACTACACAAGTAAAGCTGACAGTGTTGTTATTGTTTTTGGGGAAGAGGTTTGCAACATCAGATTAGTTTGGAATGTTATTACTCTCATACATCATATTCTCGTACACATTTCTATTTTGTACTACATTGTGATACCTTATGCGCTTCCCCAAACTCATCTAAAGCAAAAGTGTGTGTTTCATCTTTCTGGCTGTGTTTGTATATGTATGGCCTACCCATGTGTGCATGGGCACTGCTGCTCCAGCTGCCACTTTTTGTCTGTCGTCTTCGGACCAAAGGTCAGCAGCTCAACTGTCACATTTTGTCCGTCACAGGATCTGCTCTGTCCTACAACAATGGTGTGCAGTTCAAGCTCCGCTGACGACATTCGACCCTCCAGTGCGGACTGCATGTGAGCCAGGACGAGAGTGACAGGGACGGGTTGAGAAATGGCAGCCGACACAGGGGTCATGGAGCCAAAGGGCCATGAAAAGAGTCGCAGGGATGACGAAAACACAGCCAGGGTGATGGAGGATAACCAGAGGAAAGGACAACTTCACAAGATAGCATGTGGGTCTCTCGCATGCTCCCATGCTCCGTCTTCCTATATTTCATTCTTCCACACCTGACTCGGCCTCCCTCTGCCCCCACACCCTTTCTTTTCTGTTCTGCACTTTCTCTCTTCCTTTCTTTCCCTCTCCTTTGCTCGCTCTACTGCTCCGTTGGCTTCAGGCGATGCTGTCCGTTCCCCCCTCTCACTCTGTGATGGAGGGATGGTTTGTGGAGTGAAGGCGCGATGAAGCGATGGAGGCCTTCAGCACAAGGAAAAACCTCCTTCCAATTGCAGCTACTACGCTCCCTAAATATCAGTTTTAATAATTATTAACTGGCTGAAAGTAAGACTTGTAAGAACACAACAGCCACATTTATGTTAAAATAAAGGGCCAGCTAACATTTTCTCTCATACCTGTAGCCATGAAGTTTTAGCTGTGCAGATCAATCTGTTGAGTTTTATTTTTAGCTGGCTGGAAACTCTTGACAAAGAATTGTCAGACAGACAATCCAGAGAAACAATTGTGGGTAGTAACGATGCCTTTCTTTATTAAAGGAGAAATTGTTACCTGGCTACAAAGTGCTATATTCCTGTTCTTATATCCTTGTTGTAACGGACATTGGTTGTGGAAAGTACTGGGCTCCCTGCAGGGTGTGCATATTGAGCGCTGCACATACTACATTAGTATAAAAAGTTGAGTTTCTAAAACTCAATGAGAATTACTGCCTCAAGTTAAAAGAAAAAAAAAGTGCCTTTTGAGTTTTTTAATATTCCCTAATCTTTCCTTTAATTTGTTTCTTTACGTAACCAAAAAAGGATGGAGCATATTTTAGCTACAATTAGAGGATGGTGCATTTTAAAGCTGGATATGGTTGAGAAACATTTAAATAACTATCAAGAGATTTTTACTGATTTTGCTTTAATGATGTTTCCTAATTATGTTAATGAAAAATAATCTAAGACATAAGGCATTATGTCTCTCCCAAAGGTCTAGGCTATTAATTATAGCCATCAACCTATAGTTATTCGCGTTTTACAGCGTAAATAATTGTGCCAATAATCTGTTAATATAAATACCTAAACCTACACATAGGAGGAAGGAAGCAAGCTGTGAAATTAGGCAACAGAGGGTAGCATAATAGACACATTCAAATTATTTAGGCATGATTTTAATTAACAGGTACCCATTCTGCTACAGGATACCGCGTGATCATTACCAAACAACAAAGATGGAAGTTTAGAAGATATGGTAATGAGTCCTGTGGCACCTAATAAACCTGCTCTAATTTACTTGTAAATTACCATAAACAACTACAAACAGTGGATGGGAACAGATGTTAAGAAAAAGAATGTAAGTAAACTATAAATGCCTCTTTTTTTTTTTACATTTTGGGTATTTAATGAATCACTATAAGGCAGATTTGTGTTTTTACACTGCATCAAACAGTGCAGGAAAAAACTTTGAATTAATTTGTAGTTTGAAGACACTCTTGTTTTTATTACAGTTTATCCCTCGTCATTATCTAGCTTCACATCTTGTTCCCTTATAACAGTGCTTCTCAAACTTTTTGTCTGGCACCAAGCTCTTGTTTATTTTCCCTGATAAAACTGTTTTCGTTCAACTTTATTTCACCAGTATTGTTCCTCATGCCTCTCTCTGTACTGACACATTATTAATACATAAAAACCAGTACCGTATTTTTCCACTATTGCGCTATATGTTACGTGACATAATTTATAGTGTTAAGTATACTTTCTAGGAGACAGGGTTGGGCTGGATATGGTCACTTGGTTTGGTAGAAACTGGGTGGAAACAATCTTCAGAGATATAAATACAAGAACCTGGAATAATATAACAGAATATATGCATGTCTACGTATTTCTAGTAGTTCATGGGAAAAGTGGGTATTTGCAATTTGGTTGAAATGACCCTTTAACAAAACAACCCATTATGCACATTGAGCTGTACCCTTAACGATCTCAATTATTGGAAGCATGTGCTCCAAGTGTGTGCTTATTGAGCTGACACCAACGCGTGCATAAATGTGTCCGCATAATGCCATGTGTGAATTGACTCTGCTTGGGATTTGCATGCATTGACTTCGCATTTTTCCTTAACTCTGCACTATCCTTCGTTATCTCGTTGCACACCTTAATGAGCCAGTTATTCACGATTGGACCAATTAGTCTTAGTAACCTGGTCAATTTAGCCTCTCTGCTGTCTCCCACTGCTGTCCTGTTCGATGCCTTAGCACTGAATTGAATGGTACTGGAGGAAAGAGGGATATATTTGGCTTGCGTGGAGGTCAGTGGGGGTGGTAGCAGGAGGAAGGTGGAAGCTATCGGCAGTTCAATATCATAATGGTGCATTACGGCTCGGAAAGCTCCCAAAGCGCCTCTGCTAGTTGCGTGCGAGGTCAGAGAGAGTATCATTTAGCTGTGATAGAAGCATCTGTGCTTTGAGCGGCAGCCTCTCTCTAGTTTTCTCTCCCAAAGGCATTATCGTTTAATTGCAGGTGTAGCGGGTACACAGGGTTAGCAAGGGTTATCCTTAATGTGAGGTAGTGTGGCTCTAACCATGTATCGCAGCCACTCGTTTCTCCATTAGACTGAGCCAAGCATTGAGGGGAATCGATCTTCAGGCTTCATTTACATCCATGCTTTAACAATTATCTGAGCTTTAATGAAGATTTTATATCTGTATTTGGATCTGGTGTGACCCCTGTGTCTAGATGTGTGGTCCGTGGCCCCATGTGCCTTCCCCCTGACCCTGGCTCCATTTTCTCTCATTATATAGTGACATTTGTGCAGCAAGCATGACTTCAATCTAGCATAATTAGCCCCTACGTATAATTAAGGCAGCTCTTGTTGCCCTTCTCTATCTGATTGTTTTGCTGCATTATGCTGTTATTAACTTTGCAGAGGAAAAGCTCCACGGCTTCTGCTTTTCTGCTGATTTTCTCCTCGGGAAGACACTCACTTAATACTTTAATGTATAGGTTTTGCAACTCTATATTATAGCTGTGTGGCAATTTTCTCTTTTTTTTTCCTTGTGAACATGAAAAGACACATTTTTCTTGTCTGAATAAATGAAATGGAATAAAATTATAGATAAATCCCAGATTTTAACAATAAAACAGTGCTATTACATCTCCTGCAACCCGCTGGTTTATTTGTCACATCATCTTTCACTCTTCCCCGCTTTAGGTGTGCATAAATGACTCCTTCATCAAAGTATACACTAGCAAAATGAGCAGTTAATTGAGATACAGCATGTTTGTCTGGGACTAAATATACTAACATCATATCGATCCCAAGGCCTTGTTTATGTCACATTTGACTGAGCACAATCAATTCTGTCTTGGGACTTTGATTGATCACCAATATGCTGTCACAGGTATTGACTGGGGCTACGGTTAGAATAATGCCACTATCCTAAATGGAGTGAATGAAGACGAACATGCTGAGCTGGCCCGATTTGGTTTTGGTCTGTCCCTTCTCCTTAAAGATTCTCAGTATGTTTTTCGCCCTGCTCTCTGTTTCGATTATTGTCAATGCTTTTACATTTCTGTGTGAACATCTCTTTCCTTCCTTCCTAGGCTCTCTGCAATAAGCTTCCCCTTTTTCTCCATGCCCCCCTTTGCACACAAACGTATACTTTCTCCTCTACATCTCTGCTCATTATCCCACCTTCCCCAACTTCTTGACTTGTCATTTTTCCAAAGCCTCTCCCAGATCTCCTCTGTGCATCTGTGTATTGTCTCTCTCTTCATAGCAATGCCCCTGTACAGCCAGACTCTTCACTCCATCCATCTCTGTCTGACTCCTGCCTCTCCCCACTCCTCTCATCCATCTCTCCTGCTCCCTTATTCATGTCCTCTGAGCTTTTGCTCCTCTCCACTTTGCTGCGTGTCATGGCAACCAAGTTTCTCCTTGACCCTTTACATCAGAGGAACACGCACATATTACTGTGAAATGTCAATACGTGAGGAAATCGGTTTTCCCGTGATGTTCATGTTACATTGTTCTACCTACCAAAATTTGTGATGTTGGCCACTGATGTTTAGCAACAAGGCGATGATGCCTGGTTTGCACTGTCATCCATCTCGGAGGTGTTGGCTGTAGTTAAGGCAGGATCTCGGTGCAGGCCATGGGAAAGCATTTCTTTATGAGTCTCCCTTTGTGCTTGAAAAATGTCCTTCTTATTAAAACTGAATGAGATATTGTGTAAAATATGTACCTTGAAGTACTGAAGGGTCATTCTAGTTTATTTCCTATAAATGTGGCCATTTTAGTCTCATGGTCACTATTATTCAAGATATTCAGCCTGCAGTGGTGCAAACAACAGCGGGGTCTCCAGCAACAGTTTTACAAAAAAATACAAAGTAAAACACCGAAAGCAGCCAGCAGAAGCAACCATTATACCTAACTGCATTAGAGAGTGGCATCAGGGGCAACTCACACTCTCAGTTTGTGTTCATGAGCTAATAGCAAACAAGTGTCGATCCTAATTGCAAAACTGAAATGGTAAGAAACACAATGACAAAGCCTCCAGCTGTGGCTAATTCACAAAAACACTGCTGTGAGATGTGACACTCGTTTCATTTATTTATCCATTTATTCTTTTTAAACATTTGAAACTTTTGTTAGCTATGACTTTAATCTTATTAAGGCACACATTGCACTCCTTCACGTACACCCACAACCCATTACACTTTGAAATCTTGGGCATTTGGTCTAGTTGGCCTCTGGCTCATCTTTAATTGTTGGTTAATGTCAGTTCAGGTAAATAGACCATCCATTCCATCCAAAAGCCAAATGCAATTCCCCTTAAAAACAGATAGCTAAATGGTGTTTCCATACCTTTCAGAGTTCACTTTCAGCCCGAGGCAAGTATTTAAAATTAGTAATTTAAAAATCCAGGAGGCTCTTGTTGCTTGCTATGCAGTCTTTTGTGTAAGTCCTCATTTCTTTGAAGCTATGTAAAGAGGTAAAGTTAGCACAGGTGAAACACAGGAACTACTTTTAAGATATACTGTCAGTCCACAAGTATTCGGACAATAACACAACTACAATGGAATTCAAATTAAACAAACAAGAGGTCTCAGTGGCGTCTCACAAACATATTGCATTAACAGCCATTTTTACACATAGCCCCATTCACAGAAGCTCAAAAGTAATTGGACAATTAACTCACAAGCAGTTTCACGGCCATGTGAGGCCTTTTCTCCCATTATGGACATGTATGGCAGTGTGTCACACATGTGCAAATGGATAATGACCCAAAGCATACTGCAATAGAGTTTCTCAAGCAAAGAAATTGCTTCAGTGGCTAAGTTACTCATCTGATCTCAACCCAGTAGAGCAGCTTGTCAGTTATAAAATGTAAAAACCAAAGAAAGCAAGAACCACAAACAAGCAGCAACTAGAGTAGGCTGCAGTAAATGCCTAGAAGCACATCTCAAAGAAATAAACACAGCATTTGGTAACGCCCATGAATTAGACCAACCATTAAATCCTTAAAATTATATGTGATCTCTTAACTCATTAAAAAACTTACTGGTGTGTTCTGCAGAATCAACGTTGCAAAAGTTTTGTCACTGTCCAAATATTTATGGACCTAACTGTATGACAGGTTAAAAACAAAAACTGCAGTTTTCCTTCCATATTTATTGTTAATGCAGCTGAACAGACCATCCTGGTAAAAGCATAACTTCTGTAGATGAGAAATATGATGAGAAGTAGGAATAAAATATCAACCTTTATATTTTAATATAACATATTCCTGTATGTAATCTGAACATTTTGGTTTGTAAGATAGCACAAAAGCTCTGTAAGCATGTTTATTATGTTTATTTTAACGTGCAGGCAACATGACAAAACTTGAAATAGTGATAAAAATGCGGGTTTTTATGTACATTGTCATAAATTACGGGTTTTTTTGTGTAGTAATTACACTACGTGGTCATGGTGCTACTGATGCAAAAAGTCAAATGCAAAAATTTCTTCCCTCCTATATACATATTCCATGATCAGCCGTGAGTGGTATTACTGCACAGTGAAAGTGTTTATGAACCACAGCAACTCAGCCTTGTAAAATTAAAGAGCAAGGCTACCAAGTGCAAATGCATAATAGTCACCATCACTCTGCAGAGCTCCAAACCATCTGGTATTAACATCAGCACAAAAACTGTGCACTGTGAGCTTCGTGGCTTGGTTTTCCATGGCCAGGCAGCCCCTTTAAGCCAAATGTGTATAATTTTGCACCACTATATTTAAACCACTACATCATAACTGAGCAGTTATATAACCTAAAACTAACCCCAAACCCCTGCTCTGAGACTGCCTTGTCTCTTATGTCTTGCATCAGACTATCAGTTCTACTGTACCAGTTACCGTTCATTAAGCAACAGCAGATAGGAACTAAAAAAGAAGATCACTACATGCTTGCCTAATATACTGAAAGTAACTGGTTACTTTACTGAAGCCTGGCTAATGGCGACTAAAAGCAGGGGGGGAAGTAATCCTCCTACCAGCAGTTTGTTTAATATGAAGTTTTTATATTATCATTTCAACACATTACTATTAAAATAACTGTTTAAAACATTATACAGAATGGGTCATTCCAACTTGCCTATCAGCAGCTGCAGATGTTACAGAGATGTAGAACAAGGTGTACTTTGGTGTCGACATTTAAACACACCGGCCACCTCTATATTGGACACTGAGAGGTAATGATCACATTTTAAACAACATTTAAACCCACTTATGGCATTAAAAATGTAACATTTTAACTGCATTTAAATGTGATGCCCAGGGATCCTCTGAAAATGTGACAAGTCAGAAGTGACAGACCCATCTCACTACTACCTCGTATCTGTGTGACACCGGCGGCTGTGACAAATTTTCTTTTATCGCAAAACTACTCAACATGAGTAAAGTAAACTTACATAAGTTGTAGCGACTACAGTAAATAAGGTTACATATCTACCAAATGAAAGTCCAGTCGTTTCTCCAGCTTCTCTTCTCCTCCCTCTTGTGCCTGTCTCATCTGTGCTTCTTGCTTTTTCCTCCTTCCCTCCCTCTCCTCAAAGCAAGGCCAATTAGAGAACATCCCATGCTCCTTCTTGGCTCAACCAAGACACTCTCCAGGGCCGCTAATTAAACACAACCCTTCCCCCCTTCTGTCTCTTTCTTCCTCTCTTTCTTCCTCTCTCTCTGCACTGTCACCTCTCTCCATCTGCCTCGCCTCCTCCTGCTCCCGTTCTCCCACCCTGCCTTCCTCTTCCACTCACAGCAACCTCTTTCCATCAATTCACTGGCGCTTCTCTCTTTTCACAACTCTCCCCCGGCCCTTCATCCCTCACCCTCTTTGCCTATTTGTCACGGTAGAGGTTTGATATTCACATTGGGACAGTCTTCAGAGTCAATCTGTACAAAGCACTGGACTTGTTATTCTCTTCTGCTAGTGTTAACCATGCGCCCTGTGACCTCATGTACACTTTAGGAGAATGTCCAGATCTGACAGTGCTGCTCCTTTTTAACAATGTTCCTCCAGAACTACTGTTGCCCGCTGTCCACAGCTGAGCCCACTGACACTGACAACCAACCCTGTTAATGGGCCAGTCATAGTTACTGGATGTTCTCCTATTTTCTCCCTCAGTTTCCATTTTTCTTTTTCACCCCTTTCCCTTCTCGTCAGGGAACTTCACGAGGAATATATGCAGCTTTTTAGAACCATTCACCTGGCTTGGCAAAGCGTTTGTTGTCTCTGCACATAAATGTTGGCATACAGAAAAGGAGGACATCTGTTGTTGCCATATTTTCACATAATGAGTTTCATCCAAGAAACTCAATTAGTCAAAGATATGATCCAGTGGTGGTGTTTATTCCCTTTAAGCACATATATTTGTTCTTTTTTTGGCAGCAATGCACACTCATGTAACAACCAGGGAGCTAGTTAGTGCTCCTTTTTTTCTTTCCTTTCCCCCCCCCCTTCATATCCACACAACTTTGAAGAAAACTTCAGACACCACAAATGGTTTGTTGCATCATTTTCTTACCCTCTATCACAGGAAACAACACCCAGTTGAGCACTATTTCTATGTTAAAAACTCTCTTGACATCCTCAATAAAAGGAAAAAATATATCACAAGCAAATCTTTCATTTCCAAGGCAAAATAGGAGCAACGAGAGATTCCTGCCAACTGCAAAAGGAACAGCTGTAGAAGCTTTTTCTGACTCATGTGCTGTAAACTAGTTTCTTGTTTTTGGACTGTTCTGAGTAATTACTTGTGATTTTTAGGAATCCAAAAAACAAACAAACAAAAAACAAGAGAACTCTGAATGCACTGTTATTCGCACTAATTCGCACTTTGTTTACCCGTAGCTTCCATAAGCAGACACAGCATTAATGCATGATACTGGCTGCCAGCATTGGTGTAAGGACTTCAAGAATAAAAGATAGATCTGCATGTGCAGAATGATTATTATTTTAGTAACAGCTGCAAAATAAAACAAATGTTTATAGAGATGTAGCTTGTCCCACATTCTTTGTGAAATATTTGCTGTTCCTAACATTGACTACAGTACCGTGCAAAAGACTTGTGTCACCCCTCATTTCTTTATTTTTTTGGGATGAAAACGGGAAATAAGTACAGCAATTTATTGAAACAAGCAAACATACAGTATATGAGACAAAATGTTTACAATTCTAACAAGCTTAAGAGTCAATATTTGGTATGACCACGTTTATTCTTAAACACAACCTGAACTCTCTTAGAAAGCTTTCTTGTAATTTCTTTAAGTAGTCTGCAGGAATAGTTCTTGAAGGACATTCAAAGCTATTCTTTGGATGTTCTCTGTCAAGATGATCCCACACAGCTTCAACAATGTTGTGGTTTGTACTCTGGGGAGGCCAACCCATTACTGACAGTGTTCCAGTGTCTGTTTTTCTATCTTGTACAGTATGCTTCTACTGCACTGGCAGTATGTTTGGGATTGTTGTCTTCTATGCTAACTGCTAATGACTGTGGAAACCTGCTAATGACCAAAGCAAGCACAAATACATTTTTAGTGCAGTAATTTGTACTCTTTGTGATAAATTTCATGCTAGCAGCTGCCAGCAGCCTCCAGCAATCACTCCCTAACCGGTCACAGAATACACATTTTCCCCTGGGAAAGGTTGGTTATCAAAGGCGACTGATCGCTAAGCTTACATAAATGTGATTTTAGCAGTCACTTTCAGAGTGGCTGCCAGTAACTTCGAGCAACCACTTCCAACCGGTCGACAAATACACATTTTCTGGTTTTGGGGGTTGCTAAACCTGTTTCTAGGCCTAAACAGCGCAGGTGTTGTGCACCTTTAAAAACATATTAAATGCAACACGGTGTTTATTTTGTACATTATGGCCACCTTTAGTGTCCAACAGGATGATAAAGCAGGGTTTGCTTGAGGGCTAGCATACCTTATTAATGAAAAGTGTCTATAGGAACGCCGTGTCCCTCGATTTTACAGTGAGATCCACAATTTATCATCTTGTTTCGAAAGACCTAAGACGGCCATGGATAAAATAATCAGCTTGGGGCTGCACAAACCACTGAATTAGGTCATGGTGGCCAGGTCCATCTTTTCTACTCAGTGAGCAGGAATCACCAAAGTCACTGTGATTCATCTTCTGGGAGTACCTTAAAATTTCACAGCAATCAATCCAAAAGGTTGCCAAGAAAAATGACTAAAAGCCAAAAATGTCAACCTCCTATAGAAGCAGCAGACAAGGAGTTAAAGGATCACCATGTGAGTAGCATTTAACTCAGTAGTGGATAGGCATATGTATGATCTTTTTTTTAGTGTACCAAAAGTGATTACAAATTTAGCAATATTTTTAGGTAAATCTTTCAAGTATAGACACTGCACTTCAAAGCTTTTATTAACTGCTGCAACATTAGTTATGAACTGTGCTGCAGGTGACGTCCAGTAGATAGACACATCCCAGAGGGCTGTGAGAGTAGGAAATGAGAGAGATTGCTCTGGGTCTCACTTTGTCAACAATTGATTGATAAGAGGTTTTGTTTTCATGACGCCAACCAGATCACCCAACTCTCTCTCCCTCATCCAATCCCCAGCCTCTGAAGCAAAACTAATCCTAACTAAACTCCCAGGATTCCTCCCATCGCCCATCCCACTCCTCTTTCTCTCACTCACCCATGTTCTGTCATTCCTGAAGTGGCACTAATCCTCCCCTCTTCTCTCCTTTTCATCTCCTCCTTCCTCCCCTTCTGTTTTTATGATCTGTCGTTACCGGACCAAAACTAATCTTCACCCCTCCTCCTCTTCCATCGTCCCAGTCCTCTTTGCCCCCACCGCCCTGCCCTCCTTCCCACTCTGGCTCCCATTTCTTCCCTCTGACACCCAGTTGTTATTTACCTCAGACCATAACTGTATTTACCTCTCAGCCTACTCCCTCCCCACCGCAGTACATCTCTTCTACTCTCTACAGGCAAAGTCATATTGACAGCAAAGCCTTTGGAAAAAGGCTCAGGTGAAAGCTGCCGCCACGCATGTGATGCTCCTCCTTAAAGCATCTTACACAAATAGACTTCATCTGACACTTTGTATCCAAGAGCTGCACTAGGAGGAAGAAGATGTACTGTGTGATTGTGTTCTTCCACCTTTCAAAGAGGAGACGGTGGCAGTGCACAAGGAATAAAAGCAGAGCCAAAGAATTTCCACATACTTACCAGCACAGCTGGATTCAGACATCCTCAGAC
>VUQG01001720.1:0-18892 GCA_015106755.1 Etia nguti | reverse complement strand
CTTGTACATTTGTACTGAAAACTGCCCTGCAATTTTGCTGCATCTCAAAGTCCAAAGAGGGAAAGTGGATGTGGAGAGAGCATGAGGCTGTCAGCTCATTCTTCACAGCTTTGCTACAAATGTGAATATCTGCTGTAGCCGCATAATTACAGAGTTATCAGAGCCTTTCTCAGGTCCTCGGCTACCGACAGCATATGAAAAGACCCCAATTAAGCAATTATCTTTAAAGGTAGAGCCTAATTCAGTCATTTGAGCTCCAAAGAAGCATTGAGAAGGAGACCACAGTGGCTGACAGCTAATTCAGAAAGTGGGGCTAAAAGCATTAAGGCTCAGATAAAAATGGAGAGGGCTTGTCATCATGCAACGCTCTGAAAAATTGCAATAGCGGCACGCAAATGTCAGACTCTTTTCAGAAAAGATTACAGTTTTTACATGCATGCCTTGGACACTTACATTACTTTATCATACATGTCCATTCTTTCCAGTGGCTTTCACATTGCTATAAGCACTTACTCATGGAGTGGAATTCACTCTTATAAAGCAGTCAAGTGTGGACTGTTTTTTGTTTTGTTTTTTACTAATTGCTAACATCTCAATAAAATCTCCTTTTGTGTTTCATGCCACAATTTAGTGGCTTAATGCTGCTGCCATTTTTACAATCAGTTTCTCACGCTTTCACTCCATCTTTTTCACTCTCACTGATGTGAGAAGACCTCCTCCCTAAACTGGCTTCTCGCTGTAATGATTCACACAAATCAGCAAAGCACTTACGAAATTCCACGTCTTTTTGAAGCAAATTAGGGCATTTTCTTTGCACCCATTTGCCACTTTTGCTCTTTTTATTTATTTTTTTAATTTTGTAATTTTTTCATTGTGCACATCCTTTGTATATCTCCTCTCCATGCTTGATCACTGGAGCCCAGTTGTCCAGAGCTTTCTGTATGTCTCTGCGGTTGTATTAATCTCAATTGTCTGTGTTATACTGTTTGTCAATGTGTCTACACTACTGGGGCAAAGCGAAGTGATAGACGACTTGACTACCTTCTTGCCTCTTGAGCTTACACTATATGGGGAAGGAACTGACAACTGCAGTTCTAGCGTTTTATAACTTTTGGGTGTAGTGCCACATTAAATCCGAACTGTATAGGGAGAGGCTGAAGATGTATATTTTTGCCTTTGGACAAAGTGAAAGAGCTGCGCTGAACATCTTTTCACTTCAACAACAGTACTTTGGTTCATTCTGACAATAATCAACACTGTGATAACCAGACATATTGTGATGTATTATTCATTTTTGTCTGTCTGATTACCCGCCACCATTTGACAACCATCACACTAAAATGTGTTTGGATTACAAGCAGTGAGTAGTGCAAAGGGGGAAATGGCTCATATATTGCCTATCTATCATGCAAAGAGGGTATTTTGCAGCAGCAAGGGAAAAGAAGTAAACATCCGCTGACTCACCGTGGGTATAGTTCATAAACACTAAGCCCCAGCTTGACACAATGTCTACCCTGAGGGAGGATAAGTAGCCTCACGAGTGGTCAATAAGTCAGACAGTACCCCACAATCCACAAAGATAAATCCACTGTTGCGAAGGCAATTCATAATATTTGAGTTGTGTGGAGGGTCATTTAACCATTTCCATTGATTACTGTCATTTTGGAAGTGGTTACTGTCAAGCGGCCTGAATGGAGCGACTACTTAAGACTCGACATGCTGATCAATAGTGCAGTCTCTAGGTCCAGACGGCATCTCACACCTCAAAGCCATGTGGAAGTCCTCCCCAGCTCTCCTCCAGCTAGATCAATATGCCATGCATACTCGCATGCACTCCATTTGCTCCAAACCACACATCAACAGGTGCAGCTTAATATGCCTCATTTATATGAGTGAGTCCCTGATTCACCTCAGATTGAGCTGCCTTGTTCTACATAAAGAGCGCAGTCGACCGCCACTTGCCAGTGCAAGAAATATACTAATGTTTAAAACACCCCTAAAGGATCTGCCAAGGTTGGAAATCAAGATAAAGCGCTAAGCCTATCCTAAAATTGATTTATAACTCACCTCTTACAAAGAGCTCTTGAAAATACATGAGCCAGTGCCACAGTGTTTAAGGCTGATTTCACTTTGAGCTTTTTCCCTTTCAACAGAGTCTCAAGACATAATCTGAAAATATTCTTGGATAATGCCGCCACAGAATGATGGTGAGGAAAGAATGACACCTTGAAATGCGGGGTTATGTGTTTACTGTACAGCACTTTAAGGACAGGCAGCTTGACCCCTGCCGCTCATATCGACTGACATTACTGATTTTTCTGCTATACGACTCAGTGTGCCGCTTGCTATCCCGACAGGTCGGCTTACGAAAGAACTCTTCCTGCCAGTCTCATTATTCTTTTCAAAAGGCCAATTCATAATACTGCTCTTACACAAACATGTCTAATGAGCAGTCTGTAAGGTTAGATCAATACAGCTAACCAGAAAAGTGCCCGGAACCAAACATCTTAAAATCAGTATCACCAGGTGATGGAGTCATTTCTCAGGCCAGATCAATGGCTGACCAGAAGACTCCATTAGAGGACCTTTTAACAGCAGCAGTGATTGGTGGAGGTGAACGGGCTAGGCTCAGGCTTTAACATTTTGCAAAAAATTCCAGTTGTTGGGGTTTTTTTTAAGAAGCATTCAATAAAAACAATTAAGCCACATTTAAACCCCTATGCGGACTAATTGTAGAATTTAGGCCAAGTTTGGCACCCTCAACAGCAAGATAGTATGAAACTGAACAGCCACCGGGTTCTGGGTAAGGTTTGTCAGTGCTTAGGACATTTATACTTATATGCACTACCATCAAAAAAGTATATTATTGGTCACAAAAGCAGTCAGTGAGGTGCCAGAAAGAATTACCTTCAGCAACAAGGAGAACAAAGAGCATTTCAAACAAAGGCTCCAACTGAGCCATTATTTCAACATTGTAGAAATCAGTCTGAGGTTACACAAAGAGACAGAAGGCACCGAGTCCCCAGACAAAGTGTTATCTTCTAACCAAATCCCTTGAAAATATGTTTACCTTGGAAAACATGCTATATTTTAAAGAATAACGGCAGTCACAGGAAAATATTTATCTTACTCAAGTTTTCTTTCTGCTTCAGTAACATTAAAAGAGGATGAACTTAACAGAACTCCAACTCCTTTGTCTCAATCAGCTCAACCCCAAATTAAATCATTTTCTTCATACTGATCCACATCTGCCAGCCACAGGAAGAGTGCAGCTGGTTAACATTACGTTTTTCATTCTGTCTTGAGGACGAGCCACTTGCTGCAGATAGAGGAACACTTCTTCCGTGCAGTGTTTGGCAAATATAAAATACGTCCTTTATGAAAAACACTCCTGAGGTTTGTGGATTAATGCTGAGATATTTTATCTGTGACGCATCGTAAGACGACTGCTCTTTGCTTCTATTATATTCAAGATACAGGAAGACAAATCTCCAAAAACGTCCATTTCACACCATAAAAAATAAATAAAAATGGGTTAAAAATAAGTAAATGAACGAATTTTAAAAATCACAGGAAAGATATCTAAATTTGATTTTGGGAAGGATGGCACAGATGTGCCAATGTTCTACTGCAAAAAAGACTCTGGGTCCAAACCTGCCTGCCAGTGTTTGGATTTTATGCTCTGGTTTCTTTTCTCAATTGAAAGACATGCATGTTGGTAATTGTTTATTCTGATTTGGCCTGAGATTGAGATTGAGTGGCACAAGTCCATCCAGGGTGTGCTTTGTGATATTTTTGAGTTAACTTCAACTGCTGTAATAGGATCCGTACTAAAAGCCTGTTAATTAGTTTACACAGGGTTAAAACTGAACCAATGTATCAAGTCATCAAATTTTTCTGACCCGTGCTTGACGGCATATGACAAAAAACTCTGATTCAGCTTCAATAGATTAGTGACAGAATATATTCCTTGCACCATACTAGACACTGTTGTCATACTTATTTGCATTTTTTTTGTGCAGTGCAGAATAAGGTATCCAGATCTGACAATAACTGAACAATGTTAAATATCACAATGCAATATTTAAGCTGTCGCCGTGACTGACGTTCCCTTTTTTTAAACTTTCATTTAAAAAGAAAAAAAGAACATGGCATATGAAAAACTCACAGTGGGGTTTTTCAGATGCTCTTTTAATACTGAAACGAGTTATTTTTTCATTTCTTTTTGTCTTCTAAAATGTGCTCAGCTTTGTGCCTTTGGCTCTGGACAAATCCCACCAGGATCTTTAATTTAATATACACTACCGCACTCATTTCGACAGAATTGCCCTTCTAGCCTCAAGGTCTCATGTTGTGTGTCTTAGGGCTGGGAGATCATTTTTATATTTTCACTTTCCTTGACAGAATCAGTCTGAGGAAAATCGGTAAATCATATTAGCTGAATTATACATTTTGTGAAATGTATTATTAAAGGATTAATTTATCACAGATGGTTTGTTTTTTCACAGAATATTAACCTTAGAATGACTTCCAATCAAGTGGCTTTTTTGTATACTTTGATAGATTAGTCTTATAAATTATTCCATGCTTCATTTTTAGAATATGATTTTCTGGACAGTCTAATGGAGCAATTTTGGGCTCTTTGTTCCATCAGCCATCTTTCAAACACTAGCGCTCTCTCATCTCTCGCACTCTGTATCAAACTTGGCTTCTTTCAGGAGGTGTCCCACTGTGCTGACGACACCCAGACATAAATATCCCTTCTCGCCAGAGCACTTTTCATCTCTCTGTCTGACCTTCTTTCTCTCCTCTCCTAATGTCTTTCTTTCTCTGATTCCTCCCTTTTTGAATTTCTTTCCCATTCACTTCTCTTTTCCACCTGCTCCTGTGAAGACTTACCTTTTTGCCCAGCTTGGCTTTGTCTCTTTGTGTCTCAACTTCTTCTTTTTGTTTTGCAGTTTTCCTCCTCTGGTTCTCTTTTCACATCTTTAACTGAGCTCATCTACACACTTCGCTGTCCTCCATTACACCTTCTTCTTAATCCTTTTCAGTTGAATTTCTGGTTAAACTTACTGACACTTTCGAGGTCTTTCAGAAGTTTTCTTTTTTTAATTGAGGTAAGAAGTCATTTAATAATAAAGATATAGAAGAATCACACAGAAGCAAACTCAGATTCTGTCCCTGGGTCTTTGATCCACTGGGTTTTTGGAGTTATAGGTTTTTTCTAGCATTATTTTTGGTTATCTCTGGATTATAGTTCGACATTCTGTATTGTTGGAATATGGATTTCTGGTTTATTTTCTGATGTGTTGTAGAAGTTATTTCATGCCTTCAGTTCCGAGCTTCAGTTACAGAGATTCTTAGGTTCATCCAGTTAATACTATTTTGTGTTCCTATTCTGTTCCCCCAGCTTTGTCTTCATGTCTGTCTTTTGTCTCTCTTTGTCGAGTTTGGATGTTTGTGTCTTTGCCTAAGTGATTGTTATTTCCTGTTTTATCTTGATGATTTTCTGTCACTCATGCATTGCATTTAATTCTACTTCCTTGTCTCGTCTTCTGTGATTAGTTTCAGCTGTTCTCCCACCTGTTTCCTTTCCCTCGTTACCTGGTGTGTATTTATTGTCTGAGTCTCCCCCTGTCCTTTGTCATGTCCTCCCTCGTGGTTGTGTGTCTTCATCTTCGGTTTTTCCTAGTTTTCAGTTTCCTTCTTCCTGCCACGCTACTGTGTTGGACTTTTGTATTCTGTTTAAACTACAGCATTAAAGTTAATTTTGAGTTCATTACCACCTCCTGTCCTTCATCTCAGTCAAAATCCTGCCTGCCATGCCACACATCTGTTTTATGAAATATTTGCTGTCATGTTGCATGAACATTTCAATTTGGTGTCCTAATCTAGTATGTACAATGGTGTAACAGTTTTAATGAATCACTGCTATCACAATCCAAAGTGAAATACCATTTTTTACTGCTTTACTTGTTTAATTAATCAAGCCTTTACAGAATTAACAAAAGATTAAGAGACTGTAAATATGATTGAGTGAATATTTGCTCTATTTGTGAAGAGTAACTTAGCACCAGACTGATAAGTAGCACCTTCACCACAGTAGGTGGACGTTTTAACTCTGAGCACGTTTTCAATCCTTGAAATGAGAGTTTTCATTTTCACCATCTTGGTTGCAAAAAATCAGATGTGATGAGGAAGGGCGAGTCTGACTGGGACTGTTGATTGACTAGTCGTTAGCTAATGAGCATCCACTTTAGCTAACGACTAATCAATCACAGTAGAGACTAGCCAGTCACTGATGGAGATAGTTGGATGCAGGCAGGACTGAAAAAATTTGTACACAAGATGTGCTGACTGGCCAGCACTTCTGACACACACACACGCGCATGCATACACGCACGCACGCACGCACGCACGCACGCAAACAAAACAAGAGAAACTTATCTCAAATCACATTGTGCACCGTTTCAAGGAAACATGTTGTTCGACCCAGAAAAAGCAGAAAAACAATATTGTGCACCGTTTTCAGATTGAACATGCCCCAGGTGAGCTGTTGCACCTATAAACACACCCAACAGTGATGTCACAGGGTCATGGAGCCCAACTGTGCATCGTTCAAGAGGATGAGGCATTAAACTTCAGGAGGTCAGCAGAAATGTTTTCAGACAGTTTTTCTGAGTGGAATTTTTAGCAGAGCCAAAAGAAAATCACCACCATTGAAATAATAGTTGAGGCTTACCACTAAGGAACAATATTGGTCATCAAAACAGCAGAAATAACAAGAAAATTCATCAAGTTCTGTCAAACAGGAAACTGACCAACTGCCAACTGTACATGGAACAATGGAACAATACTTATTATGCTGTCACCCAAGGCCCAAATCTCAGCCAGGGAAAAATCCTGGCAGTGGGTATGAGGTTAGAATTTAACTAAAAATTGCTCTGTTTAAAATGCTGGATTAGTGCAGCACTGACACACAACACTGAGATAACTTTGCTTTGTAGAAATAGGTTGTTTCATCTCTGTGTTTATAATACTGTTGAGGTTACTAGACCAAAGTAAAATATAATTATCTTTACAATGAGTTATAGAAGTTCTAAGAGTAAGATATTCACCTGAGGCTTCCTGCGTTTTGTTCATTTTCGACATTTAAACTGAAAAGGAAAGATGCAAAAGGGAAAATGCAATTTATCATCGGGCAATGGCCATTTTTTTTTTACAAATGGGAAACGTGTCAGACATGCTTAATTTTCTTGTAACTAATGGTACAGATAAATCAGTTCAGCAGTTGTTAGTTTAAAAAAAAAGAAAATAAGATTTGTGCGAATTGGAAGGAAGGAAGTTTTATCATGAGTAGTAAAGTGGCAAAGGGAAGATACATGAGAAGATTCAGGTTGGGTGGGGGCCTCTCTGTGGAGTTTCAAACTTCTCCCTACAACAGCTTGAATTTTCTCCAAGTTCTCCCATAGAAAGTTTCAATAACGAGAAATCATGTGAAGGAACTGAGCATGATTTATTGAAATACAGAGTTTGAGCAATACACTGTTTTAATTATATTATTATAATTCATATATTAATTTATCATATTTATGTTATAATTATTATGCTTATAATGATTAATTATTATTATTATGAACTATTTAAGCTATTTTAAACTATTATTTTAATCTGATATAGTTTATTGATGGTAGGACAGGATCCAGAGTCTAGACCAGGGATGTCAAGCATAAGGCTCGTGGGCCAGAATCGGCCCAGTAAAGACTCCAATTCAACCCCCTGGAAGGCTTTGAAAAATATGATGCACGCCATAAATGTTGGGACTTTAACTGTATTTTTTAGCTCTTCCTGTTCATTAAGACGTCCCCACAGACATTCATTCTATAACAAAGTAATTAAGTAATAAACTATTAAATAGTTAAACAGAAAAGTTCCTGTTTTTCACTGTTGACTTTGGAAATTTAGGTTAAAAAAGAGAAACTTTTCATCAATCAACAAAAACTTTGTTTTATAAATGCGGGAGCGTACAAGCTGATTGGCTTATACAAGGTGGATAAGGTGGCGACTGGGTCAGAGCGATGACAACAGATTTAAGTTTGACGGCGTGGGAACCAGAAGTGATGTAAAGAATAGACTAGCAGCTCAAACACCCAGGAATGCAACCAGATGAGTCAATACAGGTCCTTCCTACAGTTCGTTATTAACAAATAATCTTCATGTAAAATATCTTGACATAAAATGTAGCTGCCATGATGTCAGCCATTGGTTCCTGAAGTCCCGTCTTGAAGCCTTTAAATGAGCGTTTCCATTTTCTCCATCTTGGTTGCAAAAAATCAGATATGACAAGCGAGGGCGGTTCTGCCTGGGACTAGTCGTTAGGTAATAAGCGTATGCTTTCATATCACAGATAACACTGCGTTTTACATAATAGACTTCATTTTTTATTCAGTCTGTTCCAAAACGAGTGACTAGATCAAAAACTTATCAGGAGAGGTCAATACAGAACACAGTTTTCCCATTGACTTCTATAGGATCAAAGTCTTTTTCTAATGGGGAATAGTTGTCCTTCTCTAGCTCTATGATGTAGTAACAACCACCTCTCACCTAATGTCAGCTGGGATTTGCTTCGGCTACCCCACCATCCAAGCTGGATTATATGAAATCTAAAACTGCTTCAGTAATCATTTCAAAATTAATTTCAAGGAAAAAAAATATTGAGTGCCAGTTTCTGAATTTGAATTAGAAGATGTTTGTTTTTTTCATATGATTGTCCAATAATGTGCAGCATCTTTGGGTTTTAAGATGGCTACTCAGAGAAACAGAAAAATCTGAACACAAGTGTTTGTTTGACATTTTCTGAACCAAATTATTCATGAATTATATGTGAGGAGAATCTGAAACTTACTCAATAATGAAAATTATCAATGTTTGAAGCTCTAATTTCAGCTGGGATTCACTCGGTGTTGCCATCCTAGACTTGAAGTCAGGGTGAAATAATCTCCTCCTCTAAAAATGACCACAGTTATATTAGTAATAATATTATAAGGCGCTGACTGGTCGAGTTTCAGTAAAAAGGTCATCTCCCTCATAAGCTGGTTCACCATTTTATTTTGAGAGTACAGTGTAGGTTACCATTTTCCTTTAAGATTCCACAGGAACCAATTTTCAGCATGATTCATAGATCTCTGGCCGAGAGTCAAGGTTTTTTTTCTCACCTTAAGGCGTCAAACATCTTATTCTGCCCACTACACGTCTCTGAATCTCAGCAGGAGGCACAGATTGCTGGCCATCATATCCTAGTTATTACCTGTAAAACATTTCACAGAAATTGTGAGACATTTTGCTGTAATTCAAGAAACATTTTCTTTCCTCCATTACCTCTGACTTCCAAAGTTGTGTAGTTTCTACCCACAGTGTGTGATTGTTGCCATGAGCTGCTTTCACCCACTGTTAGTCTGCATGCATCGGGGACCTGCACACTAACATATTTGCTTTTAACCACAGAGACACTACAAGCCTACAGTTCAGATATGGCTTTAAAAATGTGATTCATGCAAACATAAGATGCAGATTAATTCTAATATAACACTGAGTCAGACATTTGTGTTTATTTTCTGTTTTTGTTGCAGAATATATGCAAGATACCTGATGAATTAATGTAAATGATCCCCTCTGTCTTATACCTGTGTTGCACTGCCCCCCACAGTCCAAAGTGTGCAACAATGATTTTGTGGATGGTTGCGGAAACATTTTGACATGATGCTGTATTTAATTAGGGGTTTGTTTGTTTTTTCATTTGTTTCTCTGTGAATGAGTCCATCACTTTGTGACTAAAATCATTCAGCTTAAGGCATCTGGTGCGGATGGTAAACACCTTTTATTTACATGTCTGTTCTCAGAAATGATCGATTTGTGACTGCCTAAACCAGGGGTGTCACAATATTTTATCATGTGCAGCCCAATTTGATCTTAAGTGGACCACACCAGTGAATAAGAGTGTTGCCTAATAACCTACAGTACTGTGCAAAAATCTTGAGTCACCCCTCTTTTTACTTCCAATGAGCCAGACTTTGGTGAAACTCAACTTCCTTTCAGATAAGCGGAGGAAAAAAGAATAAGAGGCAGGCCTACAAAACAATCTACAGGGGATGAATAGTATCTGAAAGTCATGTCTTTAAGAAATTAGGGAAAACGTTTGGCTGAACTAGGCCAAATTACACAAGAAATGAACTGAAAATAAGTGAAAGCAGGTCTCAGGAAGTGATGAATTCAAATTTAAAAGATTTGGTTCAAATCATTCTCAATATGTGCAGAGGTCAAGAGAGAGGTACAACGGTGAGTGTCTATAGCCATCTTTAGAACATGATGGAGGTTCGGTAATGGTTTAAGGCTCCATTTCAGCCAGCAGTGTCCATGATCTTGTTAAAATTGACAAAAATATTATGAACAGAGAAAAGTGCTGATTTGTATCCACCGTGCAATGCTATCTGGAGTTTCATTTTTCAGCATGACAATTGTTCTGAAGATACTGCCAATGCAGTAAAGGCACACCTGGATAGAAAAACACACACTGGAACACTATCAGTCATAGACTGGCCTCCCAGAGCCAAGACCTCAACATTATTGAAGAAGTGTGGGATAATATGACAGAGAACAAAAAAAAGGCGGCCAATATCCAAGGAAGAGCTTTAATTGTCCTCTGAGAAGCCTGGAGAACTATTCCTGAAGAGTCCTTACTGTAGTTCCATGTATGTTTGCATGTTTCACTAAATGTCCAATTTTCCCTGGTGAAATACAAAGAAATGAACTGTACTATATTAAAAACAACTGTCAAGTGTTTCCCATTCTTTCAGTGAAGTTTACCTTCACTTTTAATCCCTGAGATACGTAAAGGAAAATAAGTGAAATTTCAGCAATACTCAGTTACACAGAAATGCTCCTGCAGTAAATCTGTTGGCAGAACTCTGTCTCTAAACTTTAATAAATGTGTAAAATTACAGTAAAAGTACTGGCAGCTAATCACCTGGAAATTGTCTTGTAATTAAAACCTGAAAAATTCGGTTAATTCACAAAAAACCCCAAACATTTTTAGATAAAAATGTTTTATGGACCAACAATTTCTATGGTAAATATGAAAAAGTGTCATTTAATAGAATACTAGTGGTAAATATCTGTCATTGGCTCGGTCCGTGATTTACTTGCATATTTTCATATAGGATGTTAGATGTCTTTGTCAGTGAAAAATCTGTAAAACTGATCATTGTTACATTGTTAGGTACTTCTCCTTTGCGATTCTGACATTTTCTGAGCCATCCAGTGGGCCAGATTAAAACCCTTTGGTCGGTTCAGGCCCTCAGGCTGCATGTTTGACACTCAAACAACCTAACCATTTTTTATTGCTTGACCCATCTGAGGATTTATTACACTGCAGGACTGCTGATTTATAGACATACATACTCTCAAGTGTTGTTGATATTCGCATCCTCTCGTAAACCAGCATGTAGAAAGCTCAAGTGAACTCTTTTAAATGAAAAGTTAAGAGAAAAAATTCTTTTTTAACATGCTCTGATTTCCTCCATGAAACTGAGGCGTTCTCACCTTTTATCTTAGCGACCTCTTTCAACTTCACGCAGCATCCCTCCTGAAGTTCACAACAGCTGTTTTTTCTAACCTGGAAATGTTAAAGCTGAAGGGATCCGATTTTAGATGCACAGTTATTCTAATTGTGTGCACAGTTACTAGAGCTAAAGTTATTAGTCAAACAAAAATTAACTTTTTTTTTTTTTTTTTTAAAGTCAGCAATGCAGTAAGCAAGCTAAAATTTCTCCAGTTTATTCAATAGCATCGTTATAGCATTAGTCTTTGAAAGTCTGTTTATAGTTTCTCAGAATCTGACACTTTAGAGATCAAATGACGAAAAAATAACAATCAGACTAAGGGAGAAAAAAAATACTAGTTAGGCTACTTGACAAATGGACCGATTAAACTCCTGATGTCAAACACCAAACTCAGTATTTTTGCTGTTCCTGTCCGCTTGTTTTTTAAACAAGGACATGACAAAATGAGGGGCAGATAAACTGAAGGATACTCCACTGTCATGGGCTAGTGACTTTTTAGTCACGTAGCAAAGTATACCATTCTTTCAATTTCAAATGTGTTCCATTTAAAAGACAAAGTCAGACATCCTGACTTCCCAAATTTGAGCTGGAACGTCCATTCAAGTCGACTTCCTACTTGTAAAGTCAGAGAAGCCACACCAAGCACGTCTTTCCTATCCAAGAGGGGAGGAGTGTATAAAAAAAAAAAAAAGTAAAACTGTAGAACATGTAATCTGTGCCTCCACCATCATGTATTTGTGACTCACTAAACCATATAAACAGTACCAATTAGGCTCCATCTTGTTACATTTTCCCCACTGCTACTACTGACATCCAACTTCTGAATGCAGCACAATTTTCCTTTTTGACCCTAACAGGTGCCATAATTTATAAAATGAACACCATACTGTATTAAATAATACTTTAAACTACCGATTTAAGTCACAAACATATCAGGAAAGTGTTTACAAACATTAAACAATGGTTGAACAACAATTAAAGCTAAACCCAGACAAACTGAAACTCTGATTATTGCACCAGACAGTGCTGATATCAAACAGCAACTGGATGATTTAGGTTCCTCACAGAAGCATAACCTTAGAAATCTAGGTGTTATTTTTAATGAAGCTTTTTCTTTAGAGGGAAATTTAAATCAGATAGTAAGAACCTGCGTTTTTCACCGAGGAACATTTCAAAACTTAGATCTATCGTGTCAAAAAGCAGCTAAAGACATTATTTTAAAAAGCTTTTAATTAGACCAGGGTTTTTATTATGTATTTATGACTGTATTGTGTTTTGTTACCTTTCTTGTGAAACACTTTGTGACATATGTCTGTGAAAAGCACTATATAAACTTTACTTACTTACCGAGGTCACAGATCAATAAAACAAAAGGGACATCACCTCATTAATTTCATTACATTCTCACATTTTTTGCAACCCTGCAGGCCATTGGGAAGAATGCAGGTTTAAGCCTCTCTTCAGATCTTGAAGCTACAAAATTCTTGCTCTAGTGAAGCAAGTCTTACACCATTTGCCCTATCAAGGCTTTTTTTTGTCTCTAAATTTAAGCAGCTAAAGTTGGTTCATAAATAACCCGCAAAACAAGTACTCTGAATTATTCAGCCTCATAAAACCCCCAGTACAACAATAATCCATTAACCTTTTACAGAGAGCATAACTGCTAAATGTGTGGCAAACATTGTGCCTGTCGCTCCCTTTATGTAAGTACGCCATCGTAACAACATGCACGTTCAGGAAAACACTCCCAGAGAAAGCTACTCGTAGATGAGACACATGCTGCACATTAAACGGCAGGAACTGGTGGGTGATTAGAAGCAACTAATAAGAAAAATTAGAGTCTACTCACAGTGTCAGACAATAGATGCAGTGTGACTGCCACTGGAAGAACACCAACTGCGCACCATAACGTCACAAGTCAGCTGTCTGGCACACAAGTCTATTGTGTGAGATCACACTTTAATCTAGCAGGGCTTGCCACACTACAGTACAACAGGTAAGGCGATAAGGCAAGCACCTTTACTTTTAAACCCCCCAAAAAATGAATTTTACATGTGCCAATTTGAAGGTATAGTTTGCACTTATTTGAGCAGCATGTTTAGTCACAATGACTTTCAGTCTTTTATTGGGTCCAAAGCTTAGATGGGGAAACACTATACAAACTGAAAAAATATATATATAAAAAGAAACCTCCCATAATGAAGGGTACTAACTATAGATGGGACCAAATATTGGCAAGCTAATATGCATCATGAATAAAAAAATTTTTTTTAATTCTACAGGCATCAGTGTGTTATCCGATTATTTTAGCCCACACAGCAGAACCATGTCAATTTATCAGGATTATAGAGGCTAACCTGGTTCAGAATGGGCCTCTGGGGGATAACTTCCACAACATTAAGCGTGATTGATCAGCCTGCAGTTGATGTGTAGGTGGATGTCAGCTGGAAGTCACCGACATTATATACATATTTGGAGAAGATAGAGTTGCTGTTTCTTTGCAATCATTTTGGGGAAACATCAAAACTCCCTATGCAGTAAAAACCTTATCAAATCCGTTGCTCATTCAGTGCTTCATCCCATGCCATAAGAAGTTCATTGGGATGTTTTTTAGTATCTGATGCAGTTCAAGTATTAAGATTTGCACACTATGGTGCAAAAGTCAGTTAATTTGTAAGTTTCTAGTTATAATATCTTGCCGCTTCTTCCTGTAGCAATTGTGAATTTCAAGATAAGCCTTCATACAGATTTGTTTCCTCACACAAACTGACACCAAAATAGATTTATATTGAATCCAACTCTGCTAGAGCTGAAAATGTCACAAAACTCCATGTTGTAAAGATTTTCCCCCCCACCAACCTCATTCAGGATCATGCTGCATTTTTGAGATCGGTAAACCAGCCACTTTGCCACTATCAAAACAGAAGTCCACACTAAGATTTAAAAGATTACATTTATTTCAGAAAGGGCAAAATGTTTCATAAATACTGAGCAGCTCATTGGTATACACCCAGACATTAAGCCAGAACTAATATACATGCTTGAGAAAACTGGATCAAGACTAGCATCTATCCAACTCAAATGCAGGTTTTCCCTTATCTGCATATGGCAAAATGTCATTAAATGCCAGTCTACAGTGTCATTTTAACCAAGCAGCAACATGAAACTTTGAAGCCACAAATCAAGGTTTCAAAGTCCAACTCAATTTAGGATCCAACTATTCTGCTAGAGCTCGACCCAGAAAGCACTTAGAATAACTCAAATGTTTGATCAAGTCTCACTCCCCACATCTTACAGCAATTGTTCTAAAAAGCTGGAAAAATCCAAGCATGTTCACAAGATGGACAGGTTAAGTCAAAAAGGACAGTTTAAGCTGAATTGAAGGTTTCTGGCAAACGTCGTGTTGCTCTTAACACATGCAGAAGTCTTTTCCCCAAATAGGCGGGTCATAGTTTTTTCCTTCAACACAATCCATTCCATAATCACTGTTCATAAATGCAGCAGTCCTTCTCCAGGTCCAGCATAGTCGGCCCACATGGTAATCAGAGCATGTTGATGAGTTGATCTGCGACATGGTAGACTGATGTCCCTGAAGGACCCAAAGAATCTCCTCTATGATTTTGGGTTGGGCAGAGGGCGTCGGAACAGCAAGATGTGCGGCTCTGGAGGAGGAACGACAAGAAAGGCTAAATATCTTGCGGAAACTAACAATTTGATTCTTGTTGGGGGCAAACGTCTCTTGTAACTCTTAATTAAAAAGAGGGCGTGCCAACCGTTAGCATGTGCTTTTGGCTACAAAATCCAGTAAGAGTGCCTGATAGTCACCTCAAATGCCCAAACTTAAATTACTTTGTTCTTTTAGATGTTAAATTATTCTCTTCCCATTCTCTTCCTTGTTTTAGGCTACTAGTTGGTCAATACACTACCATGCCACTTGGTCATTTTCAGAGCTTTAGTTAAAGGTAACGTCACAGGGTGAGAGGAAGAAAAAAAAAAGTAGTCAAATTGATTAGCTACAGTCCCAGTCTAATTCTGAGTTTGCCTTTCCTGCAAAAGGATCACTATGAAAAACTTTCTACTTCAACTTGTCTCACTTTCAGTTCAATATGATCAACAAGCTACACTACTACACACCCACCTGCTAGCACAAACTACCAAACCAATATTGAAAATCAAGCTGACATAACTGGGCTGCCAGAGATTACCTGGTTGGTGAATCATGTAATGCACCCATCCTTGACTCTGTTGGACACCAAGGTTTCTCCACTCGGTCTCGGACATAAGATGGGTTTTGGGAACACGCTTGGCAAGCTCTTTGGGTAGCATTACATGCCTGCGGGAGAAAAAGTAGGATTACATTCAAAACAGTTGTGTTGGGCATAAAAAATAAAAAAAATTTAAAAAAAATACTCATGATCTGTCGTGTAACGAGTTGGAGCCATTTTCTCCACAGCGTCATCTTAATAAAACTTAGTTGAACTGCATGTCGTACGTACCTGTACTCGTATTTGTCGTCGTCATATTTGTCAGAGTAGTAGATCTGTTTGTGAGACATGGCGGTACCCTGTGGGAAGTGTTTTTTAAACATTAACGGAGACAATTGGAGAAAAAGGCAAGAAGCTACATGAGTGTAGCTATGCTATAGCCGTTCAAGCTAGGGCGACAACAAGACAAACATGTGTTCGTATTTATCGTCTTAAAAACAAAATATGTGTTGCTGTCAATGCCCAACACGACTAGTTAAGTTTAAGAACTTACCTTTTGTTTTATTTTTTCTAATTAACAACGTTTCCCAGGGGTTTAAAAAAAGCCCACTAATCCAGTTATTCCGCTTCCGACAGCGACGAGTTGTTTGCTCTCTCTTTGTTTCCCTCTCGAATGTGTTCGAGCCCGCTTTTCACCGTTCAAATAGACCTCGCCTCGTCCTATTGGTCAATACGACGGAAAAACCCTTCTGCTATTGGTTACTTCTATCTGTCGCAGGACATGAACGTAACTTCTTTGATTTCCTAATTCGTCATCAGGGTGGAAAAATCTGGGAAAAAACAAACAAACAAAAAAAAAAAAGCAAACATCCAGTTTCAGTCCAAAGTTCGACCACAATTCTGTCCTGACATGCTTTGGTGTGATTGCATAACCCTTTCCAAGACTGAGCTCATAATCGTTTTTAGCGGTGATATCGTGAGAAAGTTTTAAGTCTATTATAGTTTTTGATACTGTTTTATTCAATTAAGAGACAGGTGACGTCAACGAGGTCCTGCAACAGTCTATTTTTCTTCTTAATTTCGATGTAAATTTTTTAAATTTCAAATCTTTTTCACTTCAGTTCGTTTCCAGAATCAATTTTCTCATTGTACCTTAGTTTTTATTGTTTATAAGAGTTACAAGTTTCAGTATTTTTTATTTATTTATTAGTATCATTATTATTTGTTTAATTTTTTTATAATTCGACAGATAACACTGACTGTGTCCAAATTCAGGGGCTGCATCCTTCGAAGGACCCGGCCTACCTGCAGTGAGAGCAGGAAGCAGGTGGAAGACAGCCTGGAGAAGTGGGGGTTTGAAGGTAGTGAAGATGGATGACTTTTACATACTAACTTGGATCAACCATCCAAAACAACGGACTTTGCACAACAGAGGTGAAGAAGACAGTACAGGTGGAGACGATTGATATGTGAAGGAAGAATAGCATCCAGAGTGAAAGTTAGAGAGGCACGGTTGAGATGGCTTGGAGATATTCAGAGGAGGGATAGTGGATATATTGCAACAAAAGCTGCTGAATATGGAGCTGCCAGACAGAGGAAAAACTCAAAGATTATTCATGTATGTAGCAACATTAGTTTTAGTTAACCAGCCTATAATTTATCGTCTAATTTTATCATTTACACACCTATGGCCATTTTCAACACCCTACATGTGTATCTAGAATCTTTTAACTTTTTACTTCTAAATAAATTCTAAACTGACCTTTGCCCTGAAACCCTTAGAAACACTGTGTTTCACCATGTTATTCTAGCTCACATCAACTTGGCCTGCAGTACTTCTGTGAGGATTCTTGGGCTTAAATCCCTCCTACTTAGGGGCTTAAAACTTTCCTTTTTAATCAAGCTCAAATCAGTGACAGATCATGTGACCCTGAGCCACCCCTTATTTATGCTGCTATACACCCCGGCTGCCCATTATACTAAGCAATCCTCTGCTCTTCTCGCTTTCACTCTCCAGTTATTAATATATGCCACCATCACATTATTATCTTTGTGCCCTCTCTTTCCCGTAGTTTGTCCAGTGTCTTCTCTGTGTTTTTCTGCATCCTGAGCTGAATGTTCCCTTATCCCCCAAGCCTGCAGAGTATTTATTGTTATATTGTTTGCAGTCGCTTTGTGCTCTTCTTTTCTCACCCCACTGTCAGATGGCCACCCTCCCTGAGCTTTGTTCTGTGCGAGATTTCTTCCTGTTAGTAATGAAGGTTTCTCTCCCCATGCACTGTCCTCATTTTCTTGCACAAATGAATGGGGTTTTTTTGTCTTTAATATTGTAAGGCGAGGTTGTTATATTACAATGTAAGAGTCCTGGGATTACTTTTGTTGCTAATATGCATTACAGTATGCATGATATAAATAAAATCTAAAAGATTCATTTTTATGCAAAAAAGTGTTTGCCTATTTCCTGATTTTTTTTCCCCTCTTATTTGTCACACAGGGCCAGGTAGGTTTGGATAACTTTTTGCCTTGATATTTGAAATCATCCCTTAAAAACAGCATTTTGTATTTACTAGTGTTATTTTCCTCTGATATTAAAATTTGTTTGATGATCTGAAACATGTAAGTGTGACAACAAAAAAAGAAGAAAGTAGGGCAAATACTTTTTCATAGCACTGTATGTGTACATTTACCTCTGGGGATAGACAAAGACGGTAAACATGAGCGGGCCTAAACTTTACCTTTCAACACCTCAAATAAAATAAATCAACTTTCACACTGCTGTCAACAAGACATTTTTATGAGGGAACGAAAGACCCTACAAGAGAAATTCTGACTTTAAAAAAAACAGCTATATAAGACCAACATTACCATAAACATAACCAACGTAATCCATCTTTTAGCTCATCAAGCTATGTTCTGGGAGATCAGACAAAACATAAAAATATCTAACAGTGACTTACAAATCTATCTATTAGTGACTTACAAAATAACAGCAGGGAGTCCAAAGCATGACATGATATTTAATTATACTTAAGCACAGAATTTTGTACTTCGTTACTTCCCACCTCTACC
>VUQG01001718.1:0-11196 GCA_015106755.1 Etia nguti | reverse complement strand
CAGAATATACTGGAGCTTGACCACAAACCACATTCTGTCTCATTCTCTTTGTTGCTATGGGTTTCCTGCAGGAAAACTATCTCTAATCTTTTGTCTGTTCATTTTTTAAAGCCTCTCTTCAATTAGTTGCACCAACCATTAATATTCAAAGACTCTCACCTTGTGCATACAAGACTGAGAGACTGAAATTGTATAAACAGGTCAAGGAACTCATCGCCCAGTGCAATACACACGACTTTATGAACTAAACGAACCTTTTCTTTATTTGTCTTAAGCAAACAAGACTTATATGATTTTTCAGGCAGAAGGCGCTTTTTCAATCAACATCAGAGCCTCGCTGCAAGGTAAAGCTGCTTTTAATGCATTTTTCAGCATCTGGAAAATATTTTCTGGTTTTTAAAAAGTTAAAATTAACAGTTTCAGTGTTATTTCATTCTCCCTAAAAATGCACTTAGTAACCCCTCATCTCTACACCAACAGCCCAACTCTAGTGCGATTCAGCTGCCAACCTTTTCCCACTGCTCTCTCCACTCCCTCCACTAACTTTCTTCACTCTTTGTCTTTATTCTGCTGTGACACTAAGGACAGTCGAGCTGTCATCAATTACTGGCTCTCTTTCTGAATCATCTGCCCGCTATCTTTCCCTTCTGCCTCAGGCTAAGGCATGGACAGCTATGGACACGGCGGATGTATAGTTGTTCTTGTTACATCACTTTCTAGACCACTTTGAGTTTGCTTGGAAGAAGCATGCACAACTGGTGTCAAACTGATATGAAAAGAGCCATTTTAAGCAATATTTGATCAATGAACTCTGTCTTAACATTACCAATAGCTATAAACAATTAAAAAATATTTTACCACATGCAATGAGCCGTTTATGATTATTTGGTACTTTATCTTTGTATGTTTATTAGAATAATATTACTCTTTAATTAATTTGAAGAATTAAATTAACAAAAATATCTTACTTTTTAAAAAACATATTATCACCAACAAAAGAGACCATTGCTAGCACTGTACCACGTTTAGGCCCAATTTGATATACAGTAACTGTGAAACTCAATAATAAATTAAATAAAGCAATTTTTGTTTTCAATTATTTTATTTGTTTATAATGAGCCGCTGAAGTAAAGGACTAAGTAGCTCTGAGTAAAAGAGCTGTATATGACTCCCCAGGCTCGAGAACCCTGTGATGGATCAAAAAAATAGATGTTCACAAAAAGCCTCATATACACCCACTGATCCCCCCCAATGAAATATAAATAAATAATTAATATTTGGATCCTTAGATGTTCTTAACTTAACCGCCCCCCTTCTTTGTTTTCTTACCAGGGAGTGGAAGTATTGAGATCAATAATCTTTTTCTGTGGTGGTGTCCATGTCTCAGATTGGCAGATTTAACCTTGGAAGCTCTTTGATTGTGAGAGAAACCAGAGTTACTGGAAGCTCAAACATAAGAAGATCATGCAAATTCTACACAGAAACCTTTGTGTTGGACATTTAAACACATGAACGCCTGTGTTTTGAAAGGCTGAACATGCTCCACCATCTCACAGACCAAAAATCTCCAAAAGCTTCACTGGAAATAAACAGAAATATCAGACCTGGGCAAAAGGCGCAGCAGACAGGGAAATCTGGAGATAAATGCCATTCAGAAAAACACCACTTACTATTAACCATAAAAAGCTCCTCTTTTAGAACAACAACCACACCACTATTAATCCTGGAAGCACAGGGCAGATTGGCATGCAGCACACAGTCTCCCACAGCTAGGAGAACCATCTCTACTAGAACAGATTGGCCAAGATGAACCCACACTCCAGACAGGGATAGCATCTCAGAGGACGCCATCTCGGCCAAAAAACACAGCTTACTGTTTGCAAAACTACTACGCAACACACACCAACTTACATTTCCAATCCCACGGGCAACTACAAGACAAGCATGCAATAATGTACTGTAGATAAAACAAAAGCTTTCAGCCAGACTCACCATGCCCTCCACCACCTAGCATCCACAGAGATAGAGAGGGAGAAAGAAAGAGAAATAGATAAGGCATAGAGATAGAATTTGCTAAGTGAAATCTGCAACAAGTCCTCCACCTAAGCAGTTTTTGTTTCTACCATCTTTTATCAACCGAATAAGCATTTTTGAGATGATGTATGAGTGGTTCCACTTCTAAAGACCAGCAAATCTGCATCAGGGGGATGGGTTGGTTGGATGTGCCACAGTGAGTCTTGCCTGGGAACACTTTTTAGTTTCCAGACTTGCAGTTTACTCTTGTTTTCCATTAGGCTTACCCAACAAAACAAGTTTCTGAGTTTCATGTTCAAAAAACAAATTACTTGGTGTTTGAAAAACATCAGCATATGAATTAATGTAAAACAGCATGTAAAACAAAGTCAATTTTCTGAGTTCTGCCTGATGTATAGGGATTAACATTAAAGCACATTTTACAGTTCTCACACTTGTCTGCAGAGCTGCTGGAGGTCACTTAACTTTAAAACAGAGACCGTGAAATGTCAAAGTTTTGATGAGCAGGTTAGGAAACCAACATATGCCTGAAGTCTAATGCATCATATAAAGCTTTTAGTTGTTTCAGTGGATGTTGGTAATTGTCTTTTCAGTGGTGGTTTATATGTTTCCAACCATTATTGATGAAGCTGTTTTAATTCTTGACAACAGCCCAAATTTAAGGTTGAATCTGCTGCTGTATGAAAAGTCTTATCTTTACTAATTTCCCACACTATGACATGAAGTCAGACCAAATGCACAGTACAGCATTCTTTCCTTGCTGTGCTTGGGCTTCACATAAAACTACTGGCTCGTGGGCTGAACTTAGACATTCTTGCAAGCCATAATAACAGCTTGCAAAAATGACCCAAATTGTTGTTTTCTGGGGGAGACAGTTTTAAAACGTGAATCCAAATTAAATAACAAACTGCTGAAAAGTATATAATAGGTACAAACAAAAGGCCAAATGTACTGTTGTAATTTGGAAGTGCCTGAGTGTGCAGTGTGACTGCAAAAGAAATACTAACACACGGCAGCTGGTGGGGCAGCCACATACAGGGTGAGAAAGAGAGGGAAAGAGAGGAAGAGGAGCAGGGAAATAAGAGAGAAAAAGCCCTACAGTGTGATCTAATTAGCTGTCTCCCACAGATGACACTGTATTCTGACATGTTCTCTGTCTCAGCATCAATTAACTGACCGGAACAATTTTTACCACAGCTGCAGCACCCCTATCACTCTCTTTTTCACACACACACACATACACAAACACACACACATACACACACAAAATATCACAAGAGAGGTCATTCTGACATCTACCAGTTTAACACTGTTCTCAGTTTGGCAGCACTGTATGTCAATATACATATATTGAAAATGATACATTAATTTACACCCTCTGACATTTTGATGTAATGAAGCTGATGACTATAAGTGGAAGAACAGATTAATGGCAGTTATTTGATTTTATCTAAAGAATCTAGAGGACATATAGTGTAATACCTTAGTGTAAATGTAAATACATCTATCCTTCCATCTATTCCATCAAGGTGCTCTTTAGATGGCAGAATCACCTTAGCTTTCAACGTGAAGGAGAATCAACAGGTCTACTTCAAAGTCCTCCCAGATGCCGTAAGGGTTCACCTTTGGATATAGGTGTCTCTTGCATATGTTGTGCCTATAGTAGTGTTGACATCTCACCAGTTGACCTTTCTATGGCTCATCAACAAGACCATAAAACATACATTAATTCCTTCCCAGTGTGGAAACAATGCACAATTTTCCAGCAGAGAATCAGTGCCTTAGATTTGGAGGTGAGTCCCCTTCGCACTTGGCTGTAAAGCACCCAAGTACGTGGTGAACGTCACATTCTGAAGACACCAAGAGAACCACATCATCTGCAAAGCATTGGTAGCTCATAGCACTGTGTAAATCTAAATATAGCAGGGCCATTAACTCTATGCCTAACCATGAGGAAAAATGTAAAAATCCTTTTTGATCCTTTCGTGTGCTCATAATATTTAGATAATACTGGATATTACACATCACATTCTCACCCATCCATCCATTCATTCATTTTCTTAACTGCCAGTTCAATTCAGTGTCATGGCTGGGCTAAAGCTTGTCCCAGTGAAAAGTGAGGTACACCCTGGACAGGAGTGAATGTGAATATTAATAGTTGGCTGTTTCTATCAGTTGAGACAAGATAGTTTTTATTAAAGTATGCTGACTCAGTGACAATGACCAGATCAATTTGCTCATGTACTTTCACTCATTTAATGCTCAGTCTGCAACTTTATTTAAGAAGCTAGGCTGCTTGGTATGACACTTGTTGGTAAGCTTTCATTACACTTATGGCAACATAACATGTTCTTGTCAATGTGATTAAATATTATTTCACTTTTGCCGCTGACTGTCAGCTCCACACTATGGTGTAAGGAGGAAAAAAGGAGAAACTACTGTAAATGACAGCAGTTGACAGCCTAATGAGTCTTACTTTGATTCAACATGCGCCAATGCATGTAAATTAGACAAATAATACCAGTACGTTATTTAGTTTTCACTGTATTTATCCTTAATCTATTATTTTATTAATAAATACCAAATATTCCGTAAATTTATATTTTTGACTGTATTTATTTATTGCATTTTATTTTACAAACTTAGGAAAGCTGTTTAAGCTGAGCCTTATGTTTAATTATGCATAAAGAGTGATTCCCAGTCTGTCCTCATATTGAAGATACAGATTATTAATTTAACACTGGTATCAGATCAGTACTCAGTATTGGCAGATACCCACAGCCAAAGTACTGGTGTCAGATTGGAACTGAAAACAGGTGGATCGGATCATGCCTATTTGTTGGATTATTCCTTAAATTATTATTACAGTGTGGACTGTAATACTTCCTAAGCTGTTACTGTTTAATCCATTTCCCTTTATTTAATGCATGACATACATCTTCTAACTTCAGCATATACAGGTTCAGATTCTCATTTTTACTGATAACAGTCATAAATCCAATACACCACTGCCCTAGAAACCAGATTCACTCTGCTTACTCCTCCATCTCTTAATAAAACACATGTACAGTAATAAGCTAACATGCTAATATCATCACGTACTTAATGTTCTTAGCAGTTAAGCATGCAACGCTTGAGGGGACATAATTTAACAAACAAGAATGTTGCCAATCTTTCATGCAAGTTTAAACACTCTGCGCTTAAATAACTTGAACAGCAAATGTGATTCCTACATTTTAACTAAGCATGTTAAACAAAACATAATATTCTAATAATAATACATTAAATATGGGCCTATGCATGTTCAGAGTCAGGGCCTTAATGGCATGTCTTATTTTTGTTCAAATACAGTAGTAGTAATAAAATTGTGAGAGGAAATATGATACTACTAGCCAATATGATGTCACCCACTGGTTTCTCAACTACTTTAATGAAACATCAGGTTAAACATTAGACAAAACAAAACAAAAAACAATCTAAATGTTGCCAATGTGCTGTCACACGTTCTTGATATTTTCTTGTATTTCAAAGGTCTGATTGGCCTCCCACTCCTACTTACCTCTGTAACAGAGGGCTGGACAGTGGATAAACTGCAACAGGGTGACTTATTCCAACACTTATAGCAAAACAGCAGGGAAAAAATGCAGAAAATGGCATGTTTCATGGCAACCTCAGTTCTCTGGCTTCTGGTAAAATTAGGCTGTTGGAAATATTGAACCAAATGGTCAGGCGGTCTGGCAGCTCTTGTTGGAAAATGTTTGAGAAAATATCTCATGAATTTAAAAGGAGAGTGAATAGGGAGATGATAACCCCTGGGAGGAAGCCACAGGAGGTTTGCCTCAGTGCTGGAAGTCATCTGGTTAGGGACAAGCAGTGGGAAACTTTTTAGGATATTTGGGGAATGATACTGAAGATGGATGAGCTGTGGGTTGAAATTTAGCATATGACATTCTCCAGATGTAGTGGAGGATATATACATATTACATACATACATTTGTCATCAAAAAGATCATCAAAAATTTTGAATGTTAACACAGTTATTAAATGATGATTTCATTTATGAGGGAAAACATTATCCAAATCCACCTGGCCCTTTATTAAAAAAAAAAGGTAACCCCCCCCCCCAACCTAATAACAAGTTGTTTAATTTGTTTGTGATATCTGGCAATGAGTCTTTCATATCACTGTGGAAAAATGTTGGCCTACTCTTACAGAAATGTTTTAATAAAAGCCACATTAGAGGGTTTTCCATCATGAACAGCCAGTTTAAGGTCATGCCAAAGCATCTTAATCAGATTAAGTCTGGACTTTGGCTAGGTCACTCATAAACAAGTATGCTTGAGCTTCAGCGCAGACATTTCTTCAGGATTTTAGAGAGAAGAATTCACGGTTCCAATATTTACATCAAGCAACCGTTCCAAGTTTTCTGTAGATAATGATTCTCACTGTACTTTTCTGGAATCCCAGATCCTTAAAAATGTTTTTGGAAGGCTTAGTCGAGGACGCAAATATTTTTCACAACACTGTATAACAAAAGCTTACCAAAAAGTGTTACACCCAAAGTCTAGCTTCTTAGACAAAGTGCCTGACCGAACATAACGAGTGAAAATAATGAATGAGCGAGAGAGGAAAAAGCATTATCGTCAGATCGCTCTAACCACAGTTTCCAATCAAAAAAAATAGAAGCTGTTGGTTTAACATAACAGCATGAAATGCCTCCAAACTGCTCACATTCAGCTGGTAGCTCTTCCCATACAACTCTGCAATGAAGTGCTGCTATCATGTGGCAAAGTGAACAACATATAACTGAACTGAATGGTTTGGAGCTTGGATTGGCTCATTGCCACTGATATTAGAACCAGCTTTTTGAGTTGGTATCGGACCAGTATCTGATCCAAATATCAGATAAACACATTCCTGCTGAAAAATTAACATGTAAGAACTTGTCTCAAGTGATAGAGAGAGAAAACAGTTCACACCTCTCCAGGGTGTACCACACCTTTTGTTGGGCTAGGCTCCAGCCCTCCACCCTGAAATGGATAAGCAGTTAAGAAAATGGATGGATGGATGGATTACCTCTTTCACATAGGGTTAAATAGGGCTGAATAACTTTGTTTCCCTTAATAAAGGAAATCATCATTTAAAAACTGAATTTTGTATTTACTTAATTTATCTTTGTCTAAAATAAAAATTTGTTTGATGATCTGAAACATGTAAGTGCGACGAATATGAAAAAAATAAGTAAGAAATCAGGAAGAGGGCAAATACTTTTCACAGCACTGAATCAACTCTCCATGATTTTGTTCACAAGATTGAGATCCTATATGTGAACACATTATAGTTTAGTCAGACATCAGCAGCATGGTTTGTCAGTAGCTATATTTTCCCACTACATTAGTCCTTTGTCCTAACTGTGCTAAATTCAGAAACAACCCTCATTGCGACTTCTACCAGTGAGGAGATCTCAGACACTTTTAAACTCAGCCTGAATCTTTGTAATACTTTGGTTTCATCTGCAAGGTAATCCTGGACGTATTTAATCAGTAAGATTCATCCACCATTATTTTAGAGGTTTCCTGGCCTTTTACTGTCTTACATCCCCCTTCAGTTGAAGTAAACGAAAGACACAGAGAGGAAACAGGCTACTTTATATGCAGTTAAAACAAATGGAAGAAAGTACCTAAGTACATTTACACAAATACCATAAGTATATACAAAAAACTTTTAATATTTCCATTTGATGCTACTTTTTACTTAAAGACATATAGAGACATAATACATAGTCAAACACATACATTTAGCAGCTTTAATGACTACTTTTGATGTAAAGCTTTTAAACAGTGGACGACACAGAATAAACAAATATATAAAATAAAAAATGTAACTAGTGGTTGAATTCAAGAAGCAATTTATACTCAGGGTCAGGTCTTTCAGATGAGTGGGAGTTGTTAGCACCATGATAAGTAATTTTCTCTTTTCTGACTTCAGTAAATTTTCATATCATCTTGTATCTCACCAAAATTCAGACAAGAGGAAACTGGAAGCAGATTTGTCTTCTTCCCCCATTAATCATCACATGAAACCTTTTTTGGCTTCCCTGTATATTAAATTGCATATAAAGTAGCTCATGCTAGCTTCACCTTCAGCAGTCACAACAGTACCATGTCCCTTGATTCTTCAGCATTACAAATGTAATGATATCATTCATAACATATCAGTCACGGGAACAAAACAAGTCATTTCATTCTAATACTTTAATTATATTTAATTGCTGTGTATTTACTTACATTAAGGAAGATTTGCAACACCTTTACTTGGAACAGGATAATCATTAATTGTTGGATTTTAACTTAAGTACACGATTTGAAAACTTCTTCCCCCTGTGGTTTTAGAATTAGTAACGTCTGCAATATTTCACGACGACTTATATAAACCAAATAATGCAGTTGAGGTATGATGAAAACTGAAAAAAATAAAGAGATTTCAATGTAATTGTTCTTGACTGACAGCACGACAGGGTAGTTGCAAATGAATGCTATAATGACAGTTTACCTTTTGATCAATGAATGCATTGTGTGGCATAAAACACGCACCTCACTGATACCTTCAAAATGTGTTTGTAAATGAATCGTCAAGGTCAGAGTTTAGATAGGAAATCATAATGATCTTTTACACGATAGAAGAAGTTCTGGAAAAGTGCTTGCAAATTAGCTGTGGAACACAGCTGAATCGCTCTTTTATTATAGTTTCAAGTTCAGAAGTTCAATGTTTTTGTTAATAATTTTAAAACATGATATTACATATTAACTCTATGAAATATAATGCTGTGCAAATCAAGTGATCAGTTTGTGGACTCTAGTTTGTTATTGCCGGATGTCACCCTGTAACCTTACATTTTAATAATGATGATGCTTGCACAGGAGATTTTACTGTTTTGGATATGTAGGTGAAAAAACTGTAGATGTATCATGCCTTTTTCTTTTTCTTATTGCATTTTCCAAACAAGACTTCTTGGTCAGCAGTTCCATAACAGTTCAGCCAATAATGTATTACTTTATATTCAATAAAACAATGCTGTTGCTTGGATTGAATGAAGAGCATCAGGTGTAATATGCACCCAGAATTATACTTTACACAAAAACATTAAAATGAGGTCTTTGATGACTTCTAACCATATGGGCAGTGCCATGTTGGGTTTTTGAATCAGAATACACTTTGTATGGATGAAAATTCAGAATGCGAAGTTGTCAACTAAAGGAGCGTTCCCACACGGAACACATCTCTTTGTAGCTGACGACTTCTTGCTAGCAGATGTTCAGATTGCTCAAGTAAACCTCCAAAGTATTTACTACTCTGTCATATGCAGATTTGGGGTTGTTATGCAAGAAAAGTTATGTATTGTTATTTATACTTTTCTTGAAAGTAATGCAGTACATTACTTAATCACTTGCGTAAGAAAGTAATTAGCTACACTACTTGTTGCATTACTATCTCTTTACTCTGCAAAATGACCTGAAACTCACTGACTCATAATTACAGTTTAACAATATAAACCTATAGGCTACAGTCCCTCACATCAACACAAATTCCTATTCTAATAAGGACACACAGACAATATTTCTTTTAGTATTAGGTGTGAACACAAAGCTGACAAGACAAAGCAAAGATGAAAACTTGCACATAGAGACTTTAAAGCCATTGCTGTAGTGATTGTACTTTAGAAACATGAACAGCTAGAAACGGAAGCTGCAAGCCTGAGTATTTGTCACTGCTTTTGTTAGCTGTTGAAGTTCTGAGTCTGGCTGCTTGGCTGGGGTCGACAAACACTAAGCTTTAACGTCAATCTGGGTTCTTGGCTAGCTTTTCTTGGCTAGCATGCTGTCTGTGTTGATACTTCCTGACAGTCAAAGTTGTCTTAGCAGTACAATGTAGTTGTTTCTGTCCTGGATGCAGTTTTCACTTTAGCATCATGTTCTTGTCCTTCTGTGCAATAAAAGTAACGTCCACATGTCCAGTCCAAAAGCTGTATCGCGTAACCCTCTACCATTGTCCTCCTGCACATGACTTGAATTAGCTGAATGCAGCACGTGTGCGCGGGAGGAAAAAATGTTTGTTTGATTTCTTTTTTCTTTTTGTCCAACCAGCGTTCAGATAACTGAAAAACAAAAGGTTTTTCAGTTATCTGAAAAACAAAGGTTTTTCAGATAACTGGTAACTAAGGTTTTTCAGTTACTGTACTGTACTGAAAAACCTTTGTTTTTCAGTACAGTACAGTAACATGTCACATTACTGAAAAATGTAATGTGATTACTTTCTAATACGTTACTTAAACCCAACACTGGTCACTTGAGGTTCACTATCTTGCCTAAAGATACTTTGGCATGCAGACTGGACCAGCCAGTGATTGAAACACCAAGTCATCAATATGTGCCTTTACATACCCTACCTGTGGCAGTAGAAAGGTGCAGGTGATCTACTAACAGTCGACTGATTTACACCATTACACAGACACAGCCAGTTCATTGCATTACTTCCCAGCATTATGCCACAAGCAGCACAAGCAAGCGGCTCAAAAACATGCATATTTTACTGTGATGCACATACATCCTACACTGCTGTAGCTAGTAATAGTGAGACAAATTATGTTGACATATGGAAAATGTACTACTACTGAAGGAAAGGGGCTTTATAACACATTGCCTTCCAAAACAAGCTTACTTGTTTTTAAAATTAAAAGATCGAACAATAACCTTAGTTTAATAGATCATAAGAAGTGGTTGTCACAAAGATAATAAGTATTGTACATACAGTGGCTTGCAAAAGTATTTGGCCCCCTTGGACTTTTCCACATTTTGTCACATTACAGCCACAAACATTAATCAATTTTATTGGAATTCCACATGAAAGACCAATACAAAGTGGTGTACACGTGACAAGTGGAACGAAAATCATACATGATTCCAAACATTTTTTACAAATAAATAACTGAAAAGTGGGGTGTGCGTAATTATTCAGCCCCCTGAGTCAATACTTTGTAGAACCAGCTTTTGCTGCAATTACAGCTGCCAGTCTTTTAGGGTATGTCTCTACCAGCTTTGCACATCTAGAGACTGAAATCTTCGCCCATTCTTCTTTGCAAAACAGCTCCAGCTCAGTCAGATT
>VUQG01001715.1:29040-40696 GCA_015106755.1 Etia nguti | reverse complement strand
CCCCAATGTCCCCCCCCCCCCCCCCAGAAAATGCGAAGATAGCGCTGCTTATAAAACATATATGGTGCCTGTTCTACTTTGTACTGATGTAATATGCAGCATTATGTAAATTATGGAATACTCGCCTCTGATACGGGGACAGAAAACTGTGTTTAATGGAAAATCCTGACACACACTCACTCCTCCTCAGCCGGCTGTTCTCACTGCACCTTTGCTTTTACGTTATTCACAGAGCAATCCCTGCTGTACTGAGCTGCTGTTGTGATTTTTTTTTTTTTAAGTTAGGTCTGTTTCATTAATGTATTTTTAAAAGGTCTTATTTCAGTTGTGCCACAGGTTGTTAGTAAGAGCTGGGCAGCATTGTTGCAGAGATGAACAATGTGTGCAAAATGTGCATCAGCTTACAGAGAGGAGCATGTGGGCTGTAACAAATATCACATAATTATATACAGCAGATTAATTAGCCTGCAGATTGGAGCTCGTGATGTGTACACAAACAGTCCAGAAAGGATCCAGCTCAATGTCAGAATAACTAAAATGTCAGTAATTCAGCTTTACGCGCACATTTTTGATTCCTAAAGCCATGTGGAGCTCATCAATAAAGTCAGAGTCATCAGTTTACAACAGTAGAATTCAGAATATGATTGTCTCTAATTAAAGGGCTCACAGCCGTGGAGTGTAACCATGGTCGCTGGTGCTAAAGGACATAAAAACTGAGCCCAGGCAGCAGAGCTGTGCAAGTCTCATGCACTTTAGAGTCTGCAGTTGCTCGCTCCAGGTTTATTCAGCGAAAGACAGAAACCCGAAACACGCAGCTGGTCATAAAAAAATGTAAAGCATATGGCCCCACAGATACCTGTTCACAGCACCTGTGAGAGGACCCCAATCGCTCTACGTGCCGCTCCAAAGGCGCTCAGGTGACGCTGCACCTGCACCGGCAGCAGGATTTCTTGGTCAGGTTAACCAGTAAAACTACTTGGCTGGGTTCATGCATCGAGGCTTCTTGGTTAGTTTAGGTAAGGAGTGGGTAACTCCAGACCTCAAGGGCCGGTGTTCTGCAGGTTTTAGATCTCACCCTGGGTCAACACACCTGAATCAAATGATTAGTTCATTACCAGGCCTCTGGAGAATTTCAAGACATGTTGAGGAGGTAATTTTGCCATTTAAATCAGCTGTGTTGGATCAAGGACACATCTAAAACCTGCAGGACACCGGCCCTCGAGGCCTGGAGTTTGACACCCCTGCCCTAGATGGTGCACCAATGGCCAATGGGTGGGAGTCCCATGGACCTGAGTACCTGGTAGTCGACCCCCCCGGTTCGCTTAGTTAAACCATTTAACACTGACCCATGAATCTTTCAAGCACCTAAAAAAAACACTTAAGGGATGATCCAACTTAGATTGCAAATTGCATCTAAACTGTATCTTTTCTTACTAGCAGCTTGTCACAAGAACACATCATTTGTTCTCAATGTCAATATGTGCGGAAGAATAGATATACAACAGTGAGTGTCTACAGCCATATGTAAAATATGGGTTTGGGCCACATTTCAGCTGGTGGTGTTGGGGATCTTGTCAAAATGACATTATGAAGTCAGAAAAGTATGATAAGATTTTGATCCAGCATGCAATACCATCTGGAAAGTATCTGATTGGCAACAGCTTCATTTTTCAGCATGATAATGATCACAAACACACTGCTAATGCAGTAAAAGCATACCTGGATAGAAAAACACACAGTGAAACATAATCAGCTATGGATTAGCCTCCCTAGAGCTCGGACATTAACATTATTGAAGCAGTGTGGGATCATCTTGACAGAGAACAGGACAAAAGGCAGCCAACATCCAAAGAAGAGCTTTGAACGTCCTTCAGGAAGTCTGGAGAACTTTTCCTGAAGAGTACTTAAAGAAATGACGAGAAAGCTTGCCAAAGAGTTCAGGTTGAAGAATACAGGTGGTCAGACCAAATATTGACTGTTAACTCTGGTTTTGCCTTATATACAGTATTTCTATTTATGTTTGCACATTTCAGTAAATCACTGCAGCTATTTCCAGATTTCCTAGCAAAATGCAAAGAAATGATGGGTGGTTCAAGATTTTGCACAATAGTGTATATGTTCTGTTTCTAAGCTGACACAAATTTAGGTATATAATAGTATTATATACATAACGTGGAATACACATTGCATACTGTAGTGTTTGTACAGAGTCTCTGTGTTCTTCTCTCTGAATTCCTCCACTTCCTCGTCTTTCTTTCTGTTCAGGATAATATATATGTCAGTGCTGGTAGCTGTGGTGTGCTGGCTTGCTCTGGACACGGCCCAGCGGGGGACTAGACAGCTGGTATCTTTCTTCGGCTTGCTGCTGTTCATCTTCTTAACGCTCCTGTTCTCCAAACACCCCTTGAGGGTAAAAGATGGACATGCCTGCTTACAAATGAATACGTGCACAAATTCACACACGTATGTTTGTACATAGATAAATGTATTTTTCATGTGTGTTGCAGTGGTCTTGGCAAACATTGGTTTTTGGGACCGGGCTACAGTTTATCTTTGGTCTTCTAATTCTCAGGACCACATTTGGTTTAGGTGCACTGCAGTGGCTTGGAAACAAAGCAGAGGTGTACACACACATGTATACAAACACACACACATCCTTTTTTTTAGTGGCTTGTATGGTTGCTTTTGGTAAATTTGCAGATGTAGCAATCACTGCTGTTCTAAAACAAATGTTCCTGCTGCACATATTTGACATTTAATGGTAAGATGATGGAAAAGCTACATTTTCAATGAAAAAAGTAATCATCTGTTAAAATTATTTTTTTTCTGTTGCTGAAAACTGAAAATCTCTTCTATGCAGGCGTTTATGTCCTTCGCAGATACTGGATCAAAGTTTGTGTTTGGTGAAAGTTACACGGACCACTTCTTTGCCTTTAGGGTATGACGATCCAGTAAAAGCGCACATGTGACTAAATGTGTTTAAAGGATAATCTAGTTTTTAATATCAAGGTTTAAACATAATTACAAGCATTACAAATATTTTGCTGATTGTGGACTCTCTGCAGGTGATGCCAATACTTGTATTTTTAAGCTCTGTCATCTCCATGCTCTACCACATTGGCTTCATGGCCTGGCTCATTTGTAAGGTGAGAATGGAGGAGGATACAGCACAGAGACAGAAAGACATGCTGTATAAGGAGTCAGATGAATGGTTTCAAAATTTTATTTTAGAAATAAGGTAAAAAATAGAAAATGAAAGGCTGTTGACTGTTAGAGTAACAGACAGCACGGAATGAGAATGTATATGAATGATAATAATAATAGTGTTATATTTATCACTATCATCATTATCATTATGATTATTATTATTAGTAGTAGTAGTATTACAGTTTTCCCCTTTTTACCTTCTGTTACTGATTTTTCCCCAGATTGGATTCATAATGCAGGTTACCATGGGAACATCTCCAGCAGAATCAATGGCTGCAGCTGGAAATATATTCCTTGGACACGTAAGCAACTGTAACCATTTACAATAGTCACTAATGTCAGCTGTATTGATCAACTAATCTCAATCGACCCCATCGTCTGTCCTCATCACCATCTCTCTCATCAGACCGACTCACCTCTCCTGATTCGTCCATACATCAGTGAGCTAACCCTCTCGGAGATCCATGCTGTGATGACAGGAGGTTTTGCCAGCATCTCTGGTACCATTTTGGGAGCCTACATCTCCTTTGGGGTGAGGAAGAGGATGTCCTGAAAGGATGGGATGCGGATTTGTAGAAGCGTTGAGACTGTCAGAGTTAGGCAAATGTGGAAAGTTTTTAGCTACCCAAACTGTGGCTTGATTAAAATTTTATTCTTGTGAATAAACCCCCAAAAAATCAAAATCAAAATAAAGGGAATAAGGGCACACAGACAAATATTGTGCTTTTCTACTCTCCCGGGGGACTCAAAGCACTCTATACAACATGCCGCATTCACCCAAACACTGTTTCTATGCTTTGAAGTGCTTTCTAACTACCAGAAACACACATTCATACTCCGATGGATGCATCGGAGAGCAACTTGGGGTTAATATCTTGCTCAAGGATATCTAGCATGCAGACTAGGGGGAACCAGGGATCGAACCACCAACCTTCCGATCAGTAGATGACCTGTTCTGCCTCCTGAACTACAGCCACCCCAATGTTAATATGCTCTATCTTGGCCCAGGTCTCTCTCTCTCTCAAAAGAGATTCATCTCATGAGTTTCTCTTCATGGCTGAATAAAGGTCAAATTTATTGTAATTATCAATGCTCAATTTCAAAGAGCAGGATACAAAAAAATAGTGTGTATAGGAATAATTTCAAATTTCATTTAAGGCTTGTGACTGAATTTGACAATTTGAGTGGACCTTGATAAAAAGAAAATGAAAAATTAATCAGTGCCATTTGTTGCCTTTCCTTTGAGGTTGATGCAACACACTTGTTGACAGCAACAGTAATGTCTGCTCCAGCTTCCCTGGCCATTGCCAAGATGTTCTGGCCTGAAACTTCAGTTTTAAGGTCCAATCGACCAGTCAAAATGGACAAGGGGTGGGTAAGAGTGATCACAATAAACACACAGATACCTACACCATACAACATCTATTATCTACTTGATTCAAATGGTTACAATGTTTTTCTACAGTTCAATCTTTAAATTCACTCTGCCTGCATAATTTCGCTGTTGCTTCATCCTGTCACTTCTTTCTGACTTTGTTTATAAAGCCTTAATGCTATTGACCAATGGCTTTTAAAGAAGATCTGACTGAAATTCAAAAGATGTATGTTTAAATTAAATTATGTTTTTGTTAATCCACACTGATTTAAGCTAAAACTATGATAATCAAGGAAAGTATGACAATGCAACCTAATTTTTATACATCACATACCCACTATACTGATGACACAATGCTATATTTATATGATGGTGTAAAAAAAAAGGAGTGCCAAGCAAGTTCTACTTGTTTCTTCAGAGAAAGTAAGAATTTGTTGGAGGCGGCATCCCTCGGTGCATCTCGTGCAATCGTACTAGTGGCCAGCGTTTTAGCCAACATCATTGCCTTCATGGCCCTGCTGGCCTTTTTGGATGCTGTCCTTTCCTGGCTGGGAGGGATGTTTGACTGTCCACAGCTCAGCTTCTCAGTGAATATACACAAACACATGCACCAACCCTCCAAAATAAACATACTATAAATATAATAAAACACAGCCTGATGTGCTTATTTTCCTATTGTTTCTGCTTCTTTTTGTCCCTTGTTTAGCTCATCTGCTCCTACGTGTTCATGCCTCTCTCCTTCATGATGGGTGTTTCCTTTGAGGACAGTTTCATTGTTGCTGAACTGATGGGCATTAAGACGTTCCTTAATGAGTTTGTGGCCTATCAGAAGCTGTCAGAGTTGATAAATCGGAGGAAGGCAGGGGGGCCAGTATATGTGAGCAATGTGAAGCAATACATTTCTGTAAGTTTTATTCATGTTCTCACTATTTCTCTTCTAATTTTTAATTCTGTCCCTATCTGGTTTGCTCAGTAACTGGCTTTATGATTATTCACTGCTCAAAGAAATTAATGGAGCACTCAGTTATCACGGTACCACACAAAGTCAGTTGAACTTCATGGATATCAGTCTATCCAGTTAGGAAGGTTAAACAACTGTGGATTCATTTCACCTGCTTTGGTTGAAATTAAAGTGGCAACAGGTACACTGAAGAGGCAACTCCAAAAAGGGAACGATTTTGCACGAGACAGCACCTGCATCCCACTGAGGTTGCACAAGTAGCCCAGCTGCTCCAGGATGGTACTTGCATACAGCTATCACAACAAGGTTTGCCATCTCTTCCAGCAAGGTGTCAAGAGTATGAAGGAAATACCAGGAGATGGGCCACGAAGAGAGCTGGACAGGGCGGTAGAAGGGCATCAACCCAGCAGCAGCCCACTGGGCTGATTAAAGAACCAAGTGGGTTATGTCTGAGCACAGATAACTGGCTGATTAATATTGGTCCTGCAAGAATTTATCAAGTCATGAATCAGTTCTTATTCTGCTTTTTTGGTAGCTAAAGTGACAAAAGTCAGAATTAATTTTGACAGTTTTATAGTCTAAATAGATAGCTTAAGTTCTCTAATGGATATCAGTGACAGTTATGTCATGGCCCTGGGTCTGTGTTGCAGCATTTTGAGTTATGGTTTTTCTATTATTTAATATTTTCTGCATGATTGTTACTGTGTCTATTTGTCTTAGTGCTTTGAGTTTGTTTTCCAGGTTAGAATCTCTCTGTCTACATTCTCAGGCTTTCTCAATTTTCAGTCTGGTTTTTGTTCATGGTTATAGTTTGTTTGTATTTAATTACTCGTTTCAGTTCAGTTCCCTTTGTCTTGTTGTTAATCCTCCATATCCATGTTAGGTGTTTAGTTTTACTTTCCCTGTCTTGCCATCATAGATTAGTGTAGCTGTGTCTCGTTACTTTGATTTAGTTTAGGTGTGTTTAGTTGCCCAGCTGTGTCTTATTCCCTATTAGCTCTCAGTTTTTGTTTGTGATGAGACAGACTGAGTGAACAAAATGCAAGTTGTTTATTCAGGCTGCTCTACAAAAAGTTAATTTTAAAAAAAGCAAAGTTTATAAATAAAAAGGCAAAAATCCAAAGACGGCGCAAAAGAAACAAAACTACCAATAAAAAACAGGAAATGAGAGCTATAACTAAACAGGGAAATGAGAAAATACAAGAAAACTGTTTTATCCTTGTCCTCGAGGACAAACAGCAGACCAAAAATAATTACACTCCACCTTAAATATGTGGTTTTATTATGTTTAAGATTAACATTAGAGACTTGTAACTTGTCGTTACAGTAACAACACTGATTAATATTGATCACATCCCTCTTGATGGCCAGCGAACATCTGTGTGGAGTAATAATGTCTCATGCTCGCTGCCCATCTCATTGCACAACGCAGCAAATAAGCGGGAGTTCAGCGGCCTGGCTTCCACAAAGTGAACCATTTTTACAGTGGTGTTCAAAACATGTTTCGGATGGACAGGTATTCCCTTTGCACCAAGACCCTCTCGGTGGATGCTCCGTGTCTCCCAGTCATGGCCCGTGCGCCATCAGCGCAGATGCCAACATATCTGTCCCGCACGAGTCCCTGTGTGTTCACGAATGTGTCCAGCTTTTGAAAAATGTCTACTGCAGTTGTCCTTTCTTCCATCGGTTTACAGAACAGTGTCAGACCATTCATCACTTTCCGCATGACTGTCTCCAGCTATGCTAGCCACTTGGCTAGTATCCACAGATAGATCCGTGCTAGCATCCCAATCTGACGAACACGTTGTTGAACAATCACCTGTGCGGTCACTGGCAAATGCATCTTCAGATATGAGCTGATTGGTGGCAGTGGCCGGTGTCTCGGTGGTAGGGCGGGTTTTTTTTCCCCTGTTAACCATTTGTCCATTTAAGCGCTGCACTGAATGTTTGGAGGCGACTTCGACAGTCAGGTGTCAGTCGATTGGGCAAGTCACGCCTGTGAATTTTGTCAGTGCAATTTTTTTGTTGAACACCAGAGGGTGGTATATACACATGTATTTAATAGCCACATCAAACTGTATTAGTGCAAATTTAGGCTTTTGGAATTCATGTCCCCCCGTGTACCCCCTACAGCCTCTCGGGTACCCTAGTTTGGGAACCACTGTCTTAGAGAGTTTTCTTTAGTACATTTATTTGCTCTGTTCCAGGTCCATTCTGAAGCCATTGCAACGTACGCTTTGTGTGGATTTTCCAACTTTGCTTCACTGGGGATGTCGATTGGAGCGCTGTGTGAGTGACACCTTAAGGCATATTAAGAACGCTGTGCAGGAAACAAATAGAAAAACATTAAACTTCATGATGTTGGATAAATTCTGAACGATATTGTAGCAAACATTTTTTTGATAGTATCTCCACCAAATGAACAGAATGGGGGGTGGGATGGTGGGGGGCTGTCCTTGATGTTTTTGGTTGGCACAACAAGGAACCCATCTGTCACATTTAAGGCAAGTTACAGTGTGTGGGCTGAATGTGCTTGTAGCTCCCTTCAAAGCCCTCAAAACAAATTACTACAATTTTCAAACACACAGAAACAATTTCAAAAGTTTAAACAAACGCATTTATAACTATTATTATATAAAGTAATGTGACAAGTCTAATTTATGTGCTTCTTTTCAGTCAAAGAACAGACCGTGACTATGAAAACACGATCATGTTAAATTGAGAAACAAAACTCCACAGTCATCATTTTGATGAAAGTGTACCAAAGAAGTTACAAAGATGAACAATCATGCATTTCAACGATCCTGATTTTTCCAATGACAAGGCCAAACCTGATAAATGCACGTTTAAAAACATCTTCACAATTTCTTCTCCAGACACAGCTCAGGGATTCCTCAAATATTAAAGGAGTGAAAATAAGTGGAAAGTCTTGATTATAGAAGCGTAAGGGAAAAAAATGTGAATTTTAACTTTTCATTTCATTCTGCCATTCTGCTCAAATGTAACAGGGCAATCTAATATAATAGTAACTTGTCCTTGGTCTGCAATAACCTCGGCCCTTGGTCTGAGGTCTGGAAGCCATGGGCATCACCAGAGAATAGATTTTCTGATCCTGTCTTCAGCTGTTTGTTTGTGGGTCTTCCAGTCTGTAGTTTGATCAGGTGACTATCTCTGTGCCTGTAGCACCCCTGAAGCTCCTGGTTTGCTTTCACAGTATGTTCTGGACTACTGCCCATCTGTTTTTTGAACAATCAATTTTACTATATTCATCTGAATCTGACCACTGAGTTTAGCTCTGTACGTGTCAGAATTCATCCATCTGCTTCTTTCTCCTATCAAATCCTCGATAAACACTGGTGAAACTCAGCTGTTGGGGAAATATATATACCTGTGCATCACTCTGCTACCATTTGCTTCTCAATAACCCCCCCGTCATCCTTCAGGTAAAAGTTGCCCGCCACCTGTAAGGTTGGCTGGGTGATGTTGAAGGGGTTTTCTTTACAATCTAAAGGATCGTGTGATTCCCCACTGTTGTCTTTTCTGAATGTCCTTATCTTTTTATGTTGCATACCTCACCTGTGTGATCCTCTCCCCAGAACAATCCCACTACTATATCTGATGGAAATGCCTGTTTTGTTGCCCATTTCGCTCCCCCTGAGAGCTCGTTCCCTCACACCTGTCCATGAAGCAGCTTTTTAGGGAATAGTCCAATTACGTTTGCACCTTGTATAAAACTGCCTTTAATTCCTCTAATCGTTTTAACCCGCTGAACTACAGCTGAAGGTCTGAATTTCCATTTCACACTGATTGCTGGTTCAAACATACTGTAGGAGCACAGAGCCAAAGTTATAAACAGAATGTCACTATGAAATTTAAACACCTAACTGTACGGCATAATTGTTCTTTCCCCAGCTGCCATGGCTCCAGACAGACGATCTGATATCTCCAGCTGTGGCCTCAGAGCTCTGATTGCAGGCAGCATCTCTTGTTTCATGACAGCTTGTATTGCAGGTAACATCTGTTCTTCAGCCAGGCTTGATGTTCTCAGTAATAAAGTATTATGTTTGATATATTTCCTCATCAAGTACAAATATTGGATCAAAGAACCACTTCTACAGAAAGTGTGCATTCAATTTTCAGCAACTGTATATTAACCCTGTATATTGACATCTTAGTTCACCAACATTTATTTTAGCATTTACAACTGCAGAGTTTTAAGCACATTTATAAGTTTACTATTTAAAAATCAGTTCAAATCCAGGTTTTAAGTAAGTAGCTGAGAGTTTGAAGGTTAAATAATACAACTAAACATTATACTACCACTATATTTACTTACTTGGCATCTAATAATTTATCTTTATCTGTAAAAATATTCCCTAATTAAGAGTTGGTCATTATTCATTGTTAACTGCTCAGGAATCAGTCACCTTAGTGTCGAGTGTTTACTGTCAGTGCATACTACGTAATACTGACAGTACACGACAAGAAATATTTATTGATATTACAGTAAAATATACACTTTACAAAAATGTACATTTTAAAGTACTTTTGATCAATCTTCAACATTTCTGCTTAAGTACTTTCAATTTATCTGTATTTGCACCATTATGTGCATTTTTATACAGTGATCTGGCATAACTGAAATATTTTTAAAATTTAACATTTTGAGCTACATTGAATTGATTCCTAAATCTTTAAATCTTCAAAATGTATCTGTTTGGCATATTTTATAAAACAAAATATAAACCTACATACATAACATTTAAAACCATAACTCTGATTTTTGTTGTTGTTTTGTTTTAGGTATGTTGTACATCCCTGATTCTGAGTGCCCACATTTCCTGAGTGTAGAGTTCAACAACACCAGCATGACCAACAGCTCACAGCTGCACTCCTGCTGCACAGAACTGTATAACAGGTGTGTGTGTGTGTGTGTGTGTGTGTGTGTTTATTACCCAGTTAAAACGATATTACAACTCACTCATCTGACCTCTTGGACATTTTCTCATCCATTCTTTTTAAATCATTGCAGCCATTTCTGTTCTCTGTATGTGTGTGTGTTTTATTTGCAGTGTGACAGTGTATGAGCCATGGAACGTGACGACAGGGGACGGATTCAGTCAGAGCAGTCTGCACGGCTGCTGCACACTCACGCCTTCTGAACGTTTCAACTGCAGCCTCATGCTGTAAATCACACGCTCCAGTGCTACAGACATGTACTGTTTACAGGTTAAGTCCTTTTTAGGGTGTTTTCTTATTTTTTTTAAATAAAGTTTTCTTTCATGAAAAAAACAAAAAAATGAAACATGCCAAACACGTCCTTTTACCTGCATTTTTTGCATTGTTTTATATTGATAATTAAAAATATAGTGACTCTTTTGTCATAAATCCTTTTCTTACTTCTATAACTATATAGTTTGAAAATAATACATTTGGACTTTAATATTTCATTTTTTTCCCCATTTTTTTTATTCATGAACTTTTATTTTGCTTCTACATTGTAGCACCAATCATTTGTAGCATGTATCTCCTGGACATAAACGTATCATTCTAAACAATCATTTCAAACTGCTATGATGTGAAATGACTCTGTGGTTGATATTTTCTATGTCTAATGTGTCGTACATGTGTTTCTAAAGCTTGTCAGTTTCTAAATAGTGCAAAAATGTCATGGTACAAAAAGCTATATCAGAGTAATTTCCATCACAGAATTAAGAAAAACTTGAAAAATCTGCTTAATTACACGCTTGATAGAGAGCATCTAACCTCTAACAACTTTTTTCTGCCTTGCCTGAAGTGGTGAACTTTTCAATAATGGCACACTGATTAGCCACTAGATGTCACTGGTGTCTTTTGGTTCCTGTTTAGCAGACTGCATGCTGGATATATCAGGTCATTATGGAGGCACACTGGTTTGATTGGCAGAGTGTCCAAGAATCTGGCTCATTACAGTTTGACTGAATTGCTAAAGCACTAAATCCCACTCTGAGAGCCACATGGTCATATTTATTTTCCTAATGCTCTCTTAATAAAACCTATTTTTACAGTGAGAGACTTCTGATGCCTTCCGATTAAACACAAGTAAAGCAACCATGTCAGTACTTACACTCAGT
>VUQG01001711.1:0-11578 GCA_015106755.1 Etia nguti | reverse complement strand
GTTATTTTGAATTTTTTTTTTTTTTTTTTTAATATGCTGTTTATTTTGTTTAGATATTTTATAACTGATGCTTTATTTAAAACAAGGATTTATGTTCTGATAGGCACATTATTAACTACTGAGGCATGACATACTAAATATCCATACTAAATAGGAGGCAAAACTGGTCAGACTAAAAGAGGAAACTGATTGTGGTTAGCTACAGGGTAACATATAATATTTAATTTAATGTGTAATAAATATATATGTGCTGTAATATGTATTTTAAACAATAAAAAATGTCCACCATAGCTTTCTTCTGGCTAATCTTTGATAATACAAGTGTCCTACTACAGTGGTTTCAAAGCTTTTGCAAGTTTTTCCTTTTGTACAGCAAATATCTGCTCACTAGCATGAATGCTACTTAGATTTGGTGCTATTGTGGAGTCTTTGTTGCTGTCCCGTTTCAAAAATATGTTGTTTTGAATCGAATTGAAATCTCTTCAGACAAATCTGAAAATTGCCAGTTTGATGAGCATAAAATAGTATGTTTTCCTCCAAGGTGATTCTCAACGAGCTTTTAGCTGAAAAATAGCCATATCTCAGCATGGTGTGCAGGGTTTCCTTAAGAAATTTGAGGAAACTGGACAGATGGAGGAAAAAAGAAGAAGTGGAAGGCCTAAAAAAAATCAAACATCCAAAGAAGAGCTTTGAATATCTTTCAAGAAGCCTGGAAAACTATTCATGTAGACTACTTAAAGAAATTTCAGGAAGGTTTTTCTAAGCGAGTTCAGGATGTGTGAAGGTGGTCGTTCCGCATTTCAACAAATTTCCAGCACCAATTTCCCATTTTCCTAGCATCATGTATAGGAAAGAGGAGTGAGTCAAGACTTTTGCACAGTGCAACAGGACAGGAAGGTGAAGTGCATATCTACATTCCTTCCTGTTTGAATATAATGCTTTCGAGTGTGTTGGTGTTTTGCATAACCCTGCCACCGTGTGTGTGTGTGTGTGGGCATATATATCTGCTATAGGAGCAGACAACAATATGCCAAGATAAGAACAAAGAAGCAGCAGGGACAGACGTGCATCAAATGTGCACCCACTGCATGCATGCAAGACATGCGTGAGTGTGCACTCACCTATGAAGCCAGATGATGGGGGGTTGGGTTGGATGTCCTCCTCTGTGTTACCCTGAATCACATCCCAGAGTTGCCACACATAGCCAGGGTGAAGGATGTAGAAGGGCTGGTCAGGATGCAGCTTGCGGTGCTCCATGTACGGACCGAACAGGTTGTAGTCCGGACTAGCGTACCACTGACAAGAGATAACAGAGCAGACAGACTTAATCTCAAATCACGAGTACGATGAGGATAAGACGATGTTTTTTTTCCCAGTAATTAAAAATATTTCTGATGTTTAGAGAATTTTTTTTACTATTCAAAGAAAAGAAGACTGCGGCCAATACAAAAATAGCAACAGTAGTATCGTTCACTGGGTTGAGCAGGTGGCCCAAATGCCATAAGGCTATTGCAGAGGCCCGGGTTTGAATCGACTCATGACTGTGTGTTTCCTGTCTTCTCTCCACTGCCCTATCTCAAATGCTAAAAAGCCCCCCTTTAGCAAAAGATAAGAAGGAAAAGATGTTTAAAGATAGAGTGCTTTGCAAACATCTGTCAGTATCTAACTTTTGGACAAAAAACTCCTCTGCTGGATGCTGAGGTTTAGTCAAATGTATCTTCAGATTGCAAACGTTGGATAAAACATGAAATGCCCGTACAGATAAAACGTCCCTCACTGCTGTTTTATACTGTATCATTTTGAGTGGCTCTGGAATACATTTGAATTGTATTTATGCTTTCTTTCACAGTTTAGATGATTATGTTTTATTTATGTGAGGTTTGTGTTGTTACCTAGGGACATAAATAATGTATGGCTTACAGGGTATGCATTTAACAAAAAAAACTAAAGCATATTAAATGTAATTTCCTGAAATAACATCATAGCGGCAGAACAAATCGATGTAGCTGCACTAAATGCTCGGACAGGAAGTGTGTGCATGTGCAGAATAAATCCTGGTTTAGGTGAGGACCTTTTGCGGATGTGAGCTAGTGCATACTGATAATTTCCCACCAACAAGTCAGACTCTCAACAGAAAAGTCACTGAGCTGCTGTCTTATAGTTACATGACTGTTATGCTTAAAACTTTAGAGTCATTGAAACTATGTAAGAGACTATTTCCTGTCAGGAAATTGAAGGGCTCTGGAGTCAATCAGGTGGTTTGACTGATGTTTAAAGCTGTCAAAACATCCCGGAAAATTTTAAGTGTCTTAAATGCACGGTGCAGCACAGCTGCATACAGAACAAAACTGTGATTGGAGACAGCAAGTGTACTGTAGGGATACATTACAGTTGGACAAATGAAATCATAAGAAAACAGATGTAATCGGTGTGCCAAGTCACTCATAATGGATTTGAGGAAAAGTGTGCATGTCCATTTTCATCAGTTGTACCATCCCCAGTTTGACAGCAGAAATAAAGGAGAGCCTGAAATCATTGTTCATAATTTGCAGTTTATCATTAAAAGCCAAATTAAATTAACGTTGTTCCACTAATTCATGAGAGCTGAATATTATGAATTAGTTGCTTTTAATGTGAATGTGTGTATAGGCTTTAAAATAAAGACCCAACTACTGGGAATGTATATTTTAAGAAACTATATAACATACAATGCAGGTGACTGCAATCCATGCATTGGATGTTGATTAGTAACTGCATTGGCATGTTAGGAAAACATAATCACTGCACATCTATTTCGAACTAGCCAGCAGTTCAGCTTATAATATATGTAAATATAATGCTGTTTTTTGGTATACTATCAGGGGCGCCTCCAGATTATTTTCATAGGGGTGGCCATATGGGGGCCACTAAAAATATTGGGGTGGCACACCGAAAACAGAATTTCCAGGTGTATTATGCTCTTGTCAACTATAGGTTAGTTGAAAAATAAGGGGGGAAAAAAGAGAAAGAAAATAATTATATGCTTAGTTAATTTCCTGCTATATCACTGAAAATATATATCACCACCACCACCCCTAATGAACTCACTGTCACATTCAGAAAACCAGATGTAGCCCATCTGGGCAAGGCTAGACGTGTGTTCTTCTGCATACTTTGATTATAAACAGTCACTATTTGAAGACATTTTCACCCAGAGAACTGCCAAACTGGGTATTTGCTCTTTTCCTGACCATTCTCTGCAAACCCTAGAGATGGTTGTGGGTTGTGTCGGAAATCCCAGTAGCTCAGCAATTTCTGAAATAGTCAGACCAGACCATCTGCCACCAACAACTACGCCACATATTCAAGGCCCCAGCTTTCTTCCTCATTCTTACATTAAGTTTGAACTTCAAGTAGCTCATGTTGACATCAGTTGAGGATAGAATTGAAAACAGGGATGTAGAGACAAAGGTCAAGTGTCAGTGGAGCATCGTGTTCTTTATTAAAATCCCATCAGTCCACATCCAAGAATCCTGTTCTTTACCGTGCTGTCTACTGGTTATGTGAGCAGTTAGGTGAGCAGTATGGCAAATGCTGCAGCTAAACAATGCACTGCACACATGCTTGAATTCTGGCTCTATTTGCATGGATAGTAATAAACTAACAAATCAGCCATTTTCTCTAATCTTTACTTAATCTGATATATTCTGACGTAAAGACCTAATCTAGAAGCACAGCAGTGATTAAAAAGACTAAAGGTTAATGCCTGAATATAATTTATCTTATTTGTTTTGGTGATGTCCTTCAGAAAATTAATTAAAACATTAAAAGACAAACAAACAAAAATAATAATAATGATGAAAAAAAGACATTTCAAGTAATTCAACAGATAAATGAAATCACTGAAAGTGGAGGCTGCCTGCAGCATGCAAATATATTTTAACTGCAAACAATCAGGCCATTCACTTAATAACAACTACCGGGAAGCATGGAAAAGAGGATGAGGGGAAAGGAGCCTCGGAATAAAATCTTGTTTCGGACACATTTGCCAACATGAATCAGAGCTTTTAAAGGGCAGGTGGAAGTCAGAGATAGTTGAGATGACATCATGGCAACTAGTGGAGGGATGTGGGGAAGATATTTAACAAGCTTTTTTTCCTATATGTGTTTGTGGCTACATACACAACAATAACAGTATTTGCATTCCTAAGACGACCCACTATAATATTCCTATACTCCTTTTCTGTCGGTTCATCGTGACCTTGGTGTGACAATGATCTACTGAAACTGCTAAGGTGAAAACAGCACCATTCCACAAATACCTTGTGTAAGTTGACAGTGTAAGGTGCGGGGTCCCAGGCCACCAGAGTTATATTCTTGTAGATAGAGCTTGTGTTGAACCGATGCCTAGGATTTGCCAAAATCTGTAAAACAACACATTAAATGTAAGATTTACTTTCAAATGTAAAGCATAATCATTCAGAGCATGGTCACCATTTTGCAAAAATACAAATAAAAACACAGAGAGAGAACCTCTTCATGTGCTCACTTATAAATTAGACCAATATAAAGCCTAGCCTATCTGTTAATAACAGTTCATACCATTCAGTTCAGATTATTTGAGTACAATGAACTCATCGTCATTTGGATGAAACACTTGACCATTTATACACTTTATACACTTCTATAGATAAATAGTTAGTTGAAAAGAAAAATGACTGTATTTTTTACATGTGTTTCTTTTAAGGATTCATCATCATTTAAATCCAAGGCCTCACCCTAACTCACCTGCGAGTTGATGATGCGGATAGTGGTTTTGTTTCCCACGTCTCTCTCGTAGCCCTCTGTAGGTGCAGCATTGAACCGTAAAACTGCATCATGAGCGTCTGAAAGGGAAACCATGGAGTCTCTCAAAGCAAGGTAACAAACTGGCCTTGAGTTACATCTGTTATCATGGAAATATACTGAAAATGTCCCTCCATAAAAAGTCTTCTTCAGAAAATGTATATAAATCAGAAATAGCAATATAAAATAAAAAGGTGAAGCCAGGCTTTGAAGATGTACAAACAAATATCAAATATCTCTTTCAAATATTACCAGCTCTCTGCAAACTCAGAGATTGTCAAGATCTTAAAGCAATTACCATCATCTTTCAGAATTACTACTTAGTCCTAATTTATTTAGAGGAGAAAATACGAAAACATCTCAATGACCAAGCACCTCAACCAAAGTCAGTGATGACACACTGACTACAGGGATGAAAATCACGCTTGCACTAATTGTTGACAACGATATCTGACAGACTCGAGGATGTAACCGGTGGTCGGCTCAGGTAAACAAAGAGCCACATAAGGAGTTTACTTTTTTTTGCTCACATGTCCTTCACGGTCCTCAACAACATGAAATACCCACCTTGATGGATGGCGGCTGTAACAATTACAAATTAATTCCTGCCTGTCTGCTGATCGATCTGTCAGTTTCAGGCGTCCTCCTCCTGCATTGAACTAACACCAAAATGGATGATCCCTCAGTTTGTGATCTGATACCCCTTCATCACTGCCACCAGCAGGTTTACAACTCTGAGCTGCTTCACAACAGCAAACAAGGCTCCAACAAAACACTGTAAACATGTCCGTTCCCTATAGAGTTCAAGCAGAATGACGGCTTTAAAGAAGAGTCCTTCAAGCAGAGATCAGCCTCCATCTTGATGGAGGCCAAACGACTGTTTAACACCTTCAGAAGAAAAAAAGGAGAAAATAGTCCTTATATCATGTTTTTTCCTCTGATCCCTTAATTTTCACTTGCAATTACATCATTATTTGTACTTGTTGTTATTCTATGATTCAGTTTGATGACATCTGGACTGATTACCGCTGGCTGTTGTACATGCACTGCTAATTAGCAGCCTACAATGTTTTTAATTCATTAACGCCTTTGGCTTTTTGTATATTAAGAGCATCACGTGCGCTCATTCACAGAAGAGGATTAAATATTAGTAAAAAGTTGGGCACACTCATTGAACCTAATAACGAAGCCAAAATAAGCATCTTCGTGTAAGCGAATCCACTCAGATTTTGTCAGGGTCCAAGTTTCAGCCAGTGACATGTACTCAAGATATAATAACTTACTTTGTGATTGACCGTTTTTGATTGTGACCCCTTAAAACAGAATTCAATTTCTACTGCTATACTCATAGTTTTTAAATTGTCAAATATTTCATATGAAGAAATTACAAAAAATTAATTCAGTTCAATTCAATTCAATTTTATTTATATAGCGCCAAGCGGCATCTGCCACGACTGATTGGGGGAGAGAGAAGGAAGACAGGATTAAAGACATGCTGTGTCTTTAAATAATGAAAAATAAAAACCACCAATTAGTTGTTGAGTATGACTGGGAAGCTGTCGAGGGTCACCCAGGCTGTTGAAGACGTCAACAGCATGTATCCTGCCTCTTGTCTCGTTTCAACTGGGATAAGGCTCGAGCTATTAGTAGCCATAGTTACGATGATCAACTAGACGTGACTTTGTATACTTTATTACAGGCAGATCATTATGCTTAAAAGCTAAAAATTAAACACCAAAGCTCACAGTATTGGCTTCATAATATAAACTTACATCACTTAGTAAAGGCGTAGCACACAGTGCAATCACCCCCACCCCTTTGCCTCACACAGGCACCATTAGAAGCGCCACTGCAGTAGATAGCACCTGAGCCCACCTGAATTCACCTTACATGAAGAGCTGTGCAACCGCTACAGCACTTTATTTTAGATGATTATTTATTGAAATTAACCAGGACAGGTATATAAGACTTGGTTCAAGTTTAACAACACTGTCTGTATATTCTGAAAAAATGAGTTCAGGGAAATCACCTGGATATTTGCACTGAACTGAATAACCCTACCAAAGACGAATCTTCTCCATACCGTGTTTGGAATGAGGATGCAGTTTGCCGTGTTCACCACATGATGGCAGGCACACATCACCACACTTAAATTGAACCAAGTTCTGACCAACAAAGCTCTCACAGTGTGGCCTTAGTGGTGTAGACACTTAGGAACATTACAATCCAAAAGTCAGTCAACCTGACACTGGCATTCACAAAAATCAGAGCGATGTGTTAGTCATATTCAAGTCCGGACAGGTTAACTGAATGAATGAATGAGTCCCTGTTCATACCTGCAAAATACAGGTTCTGGCACAGTGAAGCCTTTCAGGATGTACAACAAGGTGAGATTGAGTAGACAGAGTGAGATCAATGCCATCTGATTTCCTGCTGAAGCTAAGCCTGAGAATTAATGTAGCAAATTCATGCTGTTTCTTCTAAAGCACTGTGAGGCTGTTCAATAAATAATCAGCTTCATAACAACTGTCCCATTTATCAAGACACTACATCACATCAGCCAAACACCTTTTTAACTGAATACTTAGATGATTACACACTGAACCGGTATCCTGCAGCTGTTTTTATACTGAGATGTGGGGGACCTCAGAGAAATCATCAACAGCAGCTTTCTATAGGAAGTTTTGTGTGTAATCATATCAACTCAGGAGACTGTTTAGAACAGCTCTTTTTTTATGCAAAGCATTCATGACTAAAGTACTATATGACACTGGTAGAATTTATTATTATTATCTTTTTTATACAAGCACATGCAGCATATGGGACACATGACTGGCCAGACATCAAAATCAAACACGGGAGAAGATGATACAGAAAGATTTAGATTTGGTGCCTGAAACTGAAAACTCATTCCCATCTCAGTCAAATGTTTCTCGCATATCAAAAGTCAGGTGTAAGGGTGTTCATGCACTAACAATGGGAGGTGCTTGTATATTTTTCAATTTGTAGGAAATGATGTCACTGCTGATTACCATGTAGCGCACTAAAGACTGACAACTTGTGGCATTAATGTTTTCACTGATAACCAAAGCGTCACCTGCAGAGATGTCTGTTTCCATTGCCCACATGTACCCATTTCTCTGTTTGGGTGGTTTGGTGCGCTTGTCTTTCTTGTAAAACGTGTTCTGTGTCAGCGGCATCTGTATACCCATATCAGTCTATAGAAACGTTTAAAAAAACTAAGCCACAAAGCTGAAGATCTTCTTATTAATTCTAGTGCTTGCCCTGAACAGCTGAATTCAGAGAGAAATGCAAGGAAGCTATATGTGATGTGAAGAGGCCTGATTGGTTACCAGAGGGGGTTCTGTTTTTTCTGCGGAGCCATCTGTCACTGAATTCACACTCTCCCCACTTACCAGAGAGCTGCCAAAAGTCTCTAAACCAAGAACGCACACATTCAAACGCAAAGATATCTAGCCTACTAGGCATGCACTCAACGCTGCGCACAATCAGCTTGACAAGTTAATCAGCAAAAGCGACACAAAAACCTGAGCAAATGCTAATCTCTGCAGGCACAAAATGGAAATGTGCTGACCTTCAGACTACAACTCGTGAATGGGACACTTAGAGAATAGGTGAGTCTTTTATGCAGCAATCAAAGTTAGAAACCATTCTAATGAATCAATTTATTATTAGTTACGGGGAAAGCCTTTATCATTTGGCAGCAGTAACATGTCCAACCTGTTATTGTTCCTACTTAACTTCGGAGTATTGCTGTTTCACAATAAAAGACATCAGTGAAATTATACATCCTGTGACTTTCTGAGAAAATAAAAAAAGCAAAAAAATAAAGGTACCAGTTATTATTTTATTCACTACCAGCTAGACCCTGCACTATATCAAGAATTTTAAGAATGATACCAATACCAATACTTATATTTAGTGATTTAATGACTTAATCCCAAAAAGTTGATTCTGTTCATCTGGACGTAGCGTTTTTTGGTGAGAGAAACGTTTCGTCACTCATCCAAGTGACTTCTTCAGTCTCAGCAGACTGCTAAATTCCACTTTAGGCCTTTACTGTGAGAGACACAAAAAAGCCTTCTAATTGCAGCACCGGCTCTACTTTGCCTCATAATTCGTTATAAAGAATTTCATGGAAATTATTTATATTATATAATTATTATAGTGCTACATTTAAGACATTCAGGAAAAAGTATCTTTGTAATTGCACAAGTTTCAATAGAATACATGTTTGCAGTAGACTTTTTTGGTAAATGCCAGAAAGTGACTTATTTGGTGCTTACCAATCTCTTTGCCTAATCGTGAGCGGAGGATGGCCCCAGCAGAGGTGACCACGGCACAAGTCTTGAAGCTCCTCTTGTTCTCCTTTTTGTACAGCTGCTCCAAGGGAAGGGATGGCACCAGACGAGCCCAGCCAAGTGAAGAAAAGGGTTGCTCCAACCCGTCTACTGTCCTCAGCCGGGCCTGATTCTTCAATTCACACAGCAGCTCCCTGGCACTCTGAGCGGGCTTACGATTCCCCTTGTAGGAAACATGGTGTTTGTTGGAGTTGACGTATTCCTTCATGGCACGCTGCAGTCGAAGACTCAGCATGCCTGCGGACACTCGACCCTTCCAAAGCCGATGCACTAGAGAGATGGACCTGGAGAAATAGAACTCCTCCAGATCCGAGAAGTCACCAGCGGCTATCCTCTGCGCTCTGTTCTTCATTCTGTTTCCCAGATGTTCACCTTCATTTTCTCTCTCATCATCTTCCTGATTGCCAACTTCGTATCGAGTGGTGCTTAAGCGGTTCTGATAGTCTGCAGTCTGTGACTGTCGCTCACGACTCTGGACTATAGGGTCTGAGTGAGAACCCACATTCTCTGTACCAAAGGAGGACCAGGCTGCCAGGCTCTGTGGGTCAAGGTAGTCCTGGCGACTTGCTTCCTGGCTGCCATAAACAGCGTAGGGAACATTGTTTGGGTTCTGGTTCATCTCCAGGCTGGTCTCTGGGGTCCCGAACTTGGCGTGAGGCTCCAGCTCTGGCTTATCTCTGGGATATGTTGTAGTTAATGGTAAAGTCAGCTTTACCATGGCATGCTGTTGATGGGAGGCCTGTATGGAGGCCAGACGGCGTGTGTCCGGGTGCTGGGAGAGTAAAGCGCCAGCAGACGTCAGGGGCTCATCCACACGAGCATCCAGGAAATATGACAGGAGGGCAAGAAAGATGAGAGCCCAGGCCAGCATTCCCACCAGCATCAGCCTCCGCCAGTGCCTCATACTGGACTTCATTACCTCTTACTCACATGCACGTCAGCTCTGTGGGCCCACCAACAACAAGTCCCACAGCTAGGACTTACCCCTGAGGTCAGGTGGAGGGCCTGTAAAGGAAGTACAGTCAAACTCCGACAGGAAGCCAACAAAATTTTGGACTTTGCAGCAGAGGGTTTGAAATGCTCACCTGAACTGACACTTTTATTTCTTCCTGTCCATGTGTCTGCCAGGATATAACAGGACCCTGGGAAAAAGAGAGGTACTAATTAGTGAAGGCAGCGTGCACATGGATGCATGAGGGGATGTGAGTGTGAAACCACACCGCTCACACAGGAAAACACTGTCTGCACACAAGAACTTGGCCGCTTTCCATTTGTAACTAAAGAGAATTTTTAAAGACTAGCCCCATTTATTAGCTGTAATCAAACTTCCCTCATGTAAGATTGAACGCTCCAGACGCAACTTTACAACTAAAGCTGCTCTGGCTGTGTTTAAATGCAACATCAGACAAATATGAAATACAATTTGAATCATTCAATCAACCTCCCAAATTAATAAACAAAAACAACCCAAGTTTCCCCATGGAAGCTTGTTAGCGTGAGGTTTGAAGGAAACTTTAAGCTTCCACCTAAAAGCTTCAAGCGAAGCCTTTCAGGAGGAAGCTTTCAAAATGACTTTAACGACAACCACAATGTTGTGAGGGGTTTTCTGTTGCTGTGTCACAGATCAGCAGTTAAGTATGGTGATTTTGTCTTTAAAGTACTTTCCCCAAGATGTACACAGAGATGAAACAAATGGCTGATCAATTAGTAATGCTTTACATCACTGCTACCTGCTGCTACTGCTAAATGAACATTTAATTGATTGATGAGATGATATAACCCATAAGAAGACATGAGGACATTTTAAATGTTTATGACTCTGCCTCTAAAGAAGTTTGCATCTGTTTCATATTATGAGGGCTTTTACTCTTTATGTCTATTCATAAAAAATGTGTAGCAACTTACTAAAGCATTTTTAGAAGTGGAATAGATTAATACCTTAGTGTGCACAAGTCTTGAGTGACCCTCAATTCTTTATATTTTTGCTTCAAAGGAGCTAACTTTTGCAATTTTTATTTTGTATTTTTTTGCATTTTTCTAAAGTGGTCTTGAGCAGGGTTTTTGAAGTTCTTTGAAATTTGTCTTTGTACACTGGCTACTTTTTCATTCATTCATTTTTCATTCATTCAAAAATGCCTTCAAACTCGTGGGGATGGGCATTTTGTCCCCATAAGTGACTGTTGGTCCCCACAAGTATAGTGGCATGCAAATTGTCTGTCCTCACAAAGATGTCTAAACATGTATACACACACACACACACACACACACACACACACACACACACACACACACACACACACACACACACACACACAAAATACATGAAGCTGAAACCAAGTCCAAAAACCTGAGGTGTGAACCAAATCATGGAT
>VUQG01001709.1:0-20721 GCA_015106755.1 Etia nguti | reverse complement strand
TAAATAAGCTCAAGTTTTCCTATTTTTTGAATCCGAATAACCAGATCTGACAGTCAAATTACTGCATTTGGCAAAAAGTGAAATACTAGTGGAACTGGTCAAATACCTCAGACAAACAGCTAGACGCTGCTCCGGGTCAATTGACTCTCTGAAATGATTTTGCTGCCTCCTCAGATGTGGTCCCAACTCTGCTAACAAGAGCTCAAACTGCTCCCACTGACATCCTGTAATATATATAAAGCGGCCGTGATACAGCTTCGACTGCTGGATCACACAATCAGATTCTCCCTGCTGAGGTCTTCTTCTGAAGACTGGATGAACCCAGAATCTCTGTTCCTTCCTGTTCTTCCATCACGGTGGCTTCTTTATCTCTTCTACACATAAGATCAGTAAAATCTTAAACAGATAACACAGTTCAGTGTATTTTGTTGGTAGGTTTCTGTTTTTGGGGAGTCTTTTTAGAGACAGGACACTGGAGAGAAGATGGGGAAAACACATGGCAGATTCTCTGCAATAACCTCCTGGCCTGTGAGCTATCTCAGCAACCACGAGGTCTATATTTTAATCTGAAATTAAACAAAATGCAGTAGAGTAAAAAGGCGAAATACTTTAACACAAAGTAACACAAAATACATCCATGTCTGCACAAAATCTCATTATGTGCATAATGTCAGTATGAATCTATGTGGGTGACTGACCAAGAGCATGTCCCTCAGGGTGGGAGAGATTTAGATAATGCTTCTAAACTATTGGCTCCTTTGCAACCCACATAATTGTTTCTTGCCTTGTCAGATGACATCAAACGATACAAAACTCTGTGAAAAGAAGAAAATAAAAGAAGTGCCAGACCTGAACTGGTCTGTAGACTGTTAATTTAGTCCTGTGGATTGTCCCTGGTTCAACCCCCTAAGCCGTTTATCTTGTGCTTTGGACAAACAAGCAGCCACAGGTGGCACTGGCTCTTGTAAATCACCGTGTTCCCACACAGCTTCATCCTATTTTGGTGTGATCCTCCATGGCTTCTTTATAGGAGAGGACTGCGTTAAGATCTGTCAGCCCTGTAATATCCTCCCTCAAGATGGTAACAATTACAACTACTATCAAAAAAGTAAAATAAAAATCACCATTTCCCCCCATTGTTTCCTTAAAGATATTAATAGACAATGAGATTTATGTTGAATAAGGTGATAAATATGACTTTGAGCGTTTGGTGTTACGAAAGAAAATCCAAATCCTGTTCTTGAAGTGAGAGGAGACTGAGGCCCAGACAGAATGTGGGAGAAATCTGTTCATTTCCTGGACCACACTTCAGAGATCAGACATCTGTCTGTCTGGGAAATCCATTATATCCCCGCTCCTATACAGCTAGACAGGAAATAGCGAGTCCAGTTTCGAAGAGCTTGGACGCAACAAAAGAATCCAGTTGAACTGGCACGGCGTCTGAGCCTTAACTTTAAAACAAGGTCACTAATTTGAGCCTCCATCTCAAGTAACATCGCTTTACCACATGTGGCCCGCTTCCCCCTCGTGAGCCACTTCATAATGAGGGACAGTAGGTTATAATTCCACAAAACACAATGACGTAGTCAAATAGCAGACACATAACCGCACACAGCTCACCGGACCCGCGAACACTCCCACGCAGGAGTGAAAAACCTATTTTTCTGTTTGCATTGTGTGGGCTTAAATAGTTACACTCATGTGGAATAAACACATTCATCTCCAATATTTGATATTTGCTTCACTGAGTGTTTGTAGAGGGGGATCGCTGCGTCTCTCTTCAGATGTAATTTGGCATTCAGTAGGCACGATGACGTTTTTGTTTTGGCTTTTATGCATTTTTCCATTCTTCCTGTCACTCTTGAGCAAATAGAAGTAATTTGTCTAATAAGCCTGAAATGTGACAAGCGATGGAGGTGGAACAGGGTGAGTGAAAGAAGCTCTTTTGTGTGCGAGAAGAATTTGTTTTCTTTCTACCTGTCATGTACCCAAACACACGTGTTCGCCTTGTGCTCGTATCTGCTGCACACCAGGAAGAGGCAATAATTGCTTCCATGTGCTGGCTTCCCTCTGCACCTCATGTGTGCGCCCTTCTTTCCTCCGTGCAGCGCTCAATCAAACCAGGTGAGCGGGGCCCGGGTGTGGACGTGAACTGAACCCAGTGTGCTCTCTACTCGAGTGCTTTTTTTCTTTCCCACAGCAAGGTGGACCTTTCTAGCCCAGACACGCATGGTCTCGATGCACCAGATGTGTGAAGGATTAGATGAGAGCACCCGGAATAAGACTCAGTGAAGCACAATGTGTCACTGTTCATGCTGTGTAAACAAACCAACTCAATTTTTAAGTGTACACGTGCTTTGTCCTGACATGCCAAGAGAACCTATTCGTGTTTTGCTATGAAGAACTGCTGAGTTGAGTAGAAGATTAGGATAGGTGGATTAAGATGTGTGCCTCCAGTATAAGCTTCCTCAGAACAGCTTGCTGGATGATCAAATATCTTTAAAAAATTCCCTTTCCCATAAATCTTGCTGACATCGAATGGGTCTGTGTTGACCGTTAGCTGTTAATTTGCTGAGATTCACCAGCTGTTCGGAGGTGAAAAAGAAACCTTCTCCTGACAGCAGTCCTCCAACAGTGATTGCCTTGTAGGACAAACTGTCTAAAAACATGTTCTTATCTTTATATTTAAAGCATAATCCTCTGCATGAGAGCTATAAGCTTGATTCAGATTTTGGATTTAAAGAAGAAGAATTCCGTGGTTGTCTGTCCTGCTAAAAGGAAAGAGTCTATGTGCATGTGTTTGCTTCTACCTCACCCTTGGCCGATGTGTTGCTGCTGATTTGCTCTAGTGCAGGACTCAGTTTGTCTGGACATGCAGTTCTCATATTTCGGCTAAAACGACTCATTTACTGCAATCTCGGATTTTAAGCTAATTATGTGAAGTTACGTTGGACACTAGTGACTGTTGTCCTGCTGTCTACATTGTGAACAAAGCAAATACTGTTAAAGGCAGAGTGTCTTTTTTCATTTATTTGGCAATGGCTGGTTTTGCTCTGACTTTGTATAATAGCAGACAAAACACACACACACACACACATACTCGGTTCATCGAGTGCATCCTTACACACAAAGCTGAGGAACATTAGTGACAACTTAAGCTTTGGAAAATAATGTTGAATGCAAAATAAATAAGGCTTTACTTCACACAGAGTGCCCCTGTCTGAGATCACACACTCAAAAAAAGAGAAAAAGAAAAAAAATTCTGGATCCTTTTAGATGGTAAATATTTAATCATGCTTATTTCTTGTGTTAAGTCTACACATATTAATCAGTGTACTGCCCCAGTCTATAACAAGTTCATTTTACTCAGTCAAATGTACTAAGATAAAGATTTGTAAAACCAAATAGGGCTCTGTTGGTTTCGTTTACACAAATGCAGCATTTTTTTTTTTTCACTCTGGAGGATCTGCCAAGTGCTCTTTGCTGAAAGCTTTTCAAATGTTTCTGAATTTGGTAAGTAAGCATAAGTTCATTGCCATGTCTCTTTGGGTGTTTTCAAAATGTGCTACAATAGCAAAACTATTCATTCTAGCAGCAAGCTACATGTTTTAAAAGTTTCTCTTTAGCTAGCTAAGGGTAGATGAAGTGTGGGCTAAAATATTGTTTCCATTACAAGCTTAAGTATTATTTGTAATTTTTTTAAGGTAGTAAATCAGGTACAAAACTGTTAGTAAAACATTTTTTTAAAAATATGGACACTTGATGAAAGTGAGTGGGTACTGTGTGTAATGACAGTTATGCCCTCATCTTACTGTAGGTTTATTTCCCATGTAGTGGAACATATACATAATTTATACATAATTTAATCATTGACAACCACTGCTATAACTGTAAAGTACACTCATAGGACACTTTATTAGTTACACCTTACTAATATGGGGTCTGACCCCCGTTTGCCTTCAGAACTGCTTTAAATCTTGCTGGCACAGAAAAGGTGCTGGAAACAGTTGCACACCTATTATGCGACTCACCCGTTCCACCACATCCCAAAGAAATAATTTCTACTTTGTGACATGGCATGTTGTCCTGCTGGAAGAAGCCATCAGAAGACGGATGCACTGAGGACAGGGTCAACAACAATATTCAGGTAGGCTGTGGTGTTTAAATAATAGGTGGTACTAACAGGCCCAAAGTGTACAAAAAAATCATCCCCCACATCACTACACCACCAACAGCAATCTGAAGTTATTGGCCAACATTTTAAAATTCGTCTCTTTTTTAATTTTGGTGAGCCTGTGCAAATTTCAGCCCTGGTTTCCTGATTTAGCTGACAGGAATGGCACCTGGTGTAATTTTCTGCCTCTGTAGCCCATCTGCTTCAAGGTTTATTGTGTTCTGCCTTCAGAGATGCTTTTCTGTATACCTTAACAGTAAGAAGTATAAATTTGACTTGCCTTCCTATCATCTCATCCTCTGACCTCTGTCATCAAAAAGTCATTTTCACCCAAGTGGAGACTCCACTCACTGGATATTTTCTCTTTTTCTGACCATTCTCTGTGAACTCATGAGATGGTTGTGTGGATCCGCAGCTTCTGAAATATTTAGAATAGTCCGTCTGGCAATTAATGCATACCAAGTAAGAAAACTTGTCTATTAATCTATTATCCATTTGCGTTTACTAATTGTTATTTAGTATTACTGTAATAATATTAAGTACAGGGATCTGAAAACATTTCTTTCATTCATTCAGTCATTTGTTGGGTAATTTCAACATTTTTTTCAGTGTTGGTTCACTGGGTGTTCAAAAGACCAAAATGCTTTAAGCGTATTAAAAATATGAACAGAAAGGATTTTATTAGCAATAAAATAGCACCTAAAGTTTCGGTTAACAATAGTCAGTCTTGCAGTGAGGTTATGGGGTTATTTCAGCTAAGCTAACTCTGCTTAGCTAGCTAAAATGAGACTTTACGTATAGATAAACAGATAAATACATTGATAATACCATACATGTGTTTTGTAGTCCCAGTATTTTCACAAAACACCCCTTTGCTTTCGCATTAGATGACACCACTCAGTCTGTAATGAGCTACTCCAAATGAGCACACCTTGAAAAATGTGCCCTCGTCCAATGGATGTAAAGAACGGTAGCACTGGAGAAAAAGTTAGAGGCTCATCAAAGTCAGTAAAATTCCTCCTCTGGAGAACATAAATGTCTGTACCAGTTTTCATGGCAGTCCATCCGATACTCAGTGAGATGTCTGAACCGAGGCAAAGTTAGTGTTTTTTAAAGTTGTGCTGCTAGCATGGCTAAAAATAAAAACAGTCAAAAACTGTCAGAAAAATAGGAAAAGGTTGCATCGGGGATGTTTGTGTGAAAAACAGAAAGAAAGGAAAATGTACTGCCTAGCTGACTGGGTGTCGAGAAACTACAGCAGTGATTTACAGCAGTCTCCATCTACAGAGTGAGGTGTGTAGGTGTAGGCGAAACATCCACTGAGGTGGAGTGAATGAGTCTGAACGCATCCAGCTGGTGCGAGTGACTGAAAGAGCAGCTGTATAGTCTGAAATGATCCGCGAATGAACTCACAGTTTACACATGGCAAAACCATCAACCATAACTTCTAACGCTGGCTTTGCGGGGGCTTTCATTAATACCCTTGCATTATACTGAGTAATCTAGCGAGGCACTGGAGCCACATTGTTGTTTTAAAAACGGTATGTTCCCTCATTGCACGGAGAATATCTTTGTGCACCTTTCATCAATCTTCTAACATAATAGCTATGTTTTTTCCAACAAGGGCAGGTTCATGTTACAGTGTCCATAACTGACGCCGCCTTGAGCGATTTTACAGAGATATGAAGTTGGGCAATTTGGTCAGGTAAATAAAAGTAAAGCGGGAAAAAAACAGCAACATTTTAATCGCTATTCTGTTATTTCTAAGTTTTAGACAAGTCCAACTTCATCTCGAGTACCTCAAGGCCAGGTACTAATTGGATCTACAACAGTAATAAGCTTTGGCTCATCTCTACACATTTTTCTGTCCCATATTACCTCTACAACATTTGATGTATAATTTGTATTCATGCCCTCTGCGCTGTGTTAGACGATTCCAGGAAACTCGGCGGCGTTATCCACCATGACATACCAATTTGGCTCAAGAATTTGCAGACTAAATATGCTGCAGGATGTGGGTCCATTTATTAGGCCTCTGCCTTGAGTTCAGAGCTACAGTCTGCCTAACACCAAAAATTCAGGCAATTTAATGCTGTAATTTCGGGTTTGGAGTGAGTCCTCTCCACCAGACTGGGGTGAGGTTTCGATAGAAGCGGCAGATTTAATGAGGTGTTGGCTCAGACCCCTGTGACTTGCTGACTGGCTGCTGTTACATAACTTCATCAGGTAAGACAGTGCAGTGCTTGTAAGGCTCTGCATCCTACAGCGTAATGAGCCCTTAACCACTCAGCGCAGTAGCAAGGAGACTTATGGTCACCTCCAGCTGTGTCTGTAAAAGTCTGTGTCCGTTCTTCAGACCTCCTGATGTAAGTCGTTTTATGAAAGAGCTTCTTGTGAGGAATGTAATTATTATTTTCTTTAATAGTGTAGTTTCCTTGACATAAATAAAAAAAAAAACACTTCCCCCGAAGTCCGTACCTTTAAATCATTTCAATTATGCCAGAAAATGTCACATTGACCAGATAAACTAAGTAATTGTACAGGATTTTCTTGTGTGTGGTGTGTGAATAATATGATTCAGAACTGGAGTGAAAAGTTACAAACACACACCCACACACACACACACACGCACAAACTTCTGCACAATCCAAACAGCTTGATCTCACACCAGAGGAAGGAAATTAGCAATTACGTCTCCTGATTGCAAAAATAATGCTACAGACACACTAGGGAAACCAGTGGTTGGATACTGCAACACGACCAATATTATTCGGATTATTTGGATACACGATGCCTTTGAAATGGTTCCTTCAAAAACGGGGGCCAGGTGTTTGACCTTTAGCAGTCAGCTGGCATCTTCAAAGTGACTTTTGTGTGTCAGGATGTCAACAAAACAAAGCCAGCCTGCAAATGAATGGGGTTAAGGTGGCAATGTTTGTGATAATACAGCAATTAACTGTGAAATCAATGGAAAATCACAAATCTATTCCCGTCTACATATACAGAAATTCACCTTAAATAGAAATGTGAAATAAGTGTATTTTTCTACATCTTCCACAAATAGAGTGATGTAGTTGCTCTAGACAACAATTCAACTACATAAAAACATATAGAACTATATCAGAATACAACCAGCTGGCAAGCAGTTGCGTCAGGTCTGCTATTGCAAAGAGTTACATTGCTGACAAGCTCCATACTGACTCAGATCAATTGCAACCTGTTGGCAATCTCTCCGAGAATGATTGCAAAAGTCAGCATCAGACTGCCATTGATTGGAGACAGGTTACCTCCGACCAGGTGATCTATACAACCAGCTTATGAATAAAAGTATTTGCCCGAAGTTTGAGGCTGTTGAATACTGTTGAATACCTCTCACTGCAGGTATTTGCAATCAGTCATCAAATTCGAAAAAAATCAATGTAGTTAATTCATTTCAATTTAGTTTTATTTATATGGCACCAAATCACAACAACAATTGCGTCACGGTGCTTTATATTGTAAGACAAAGACCCTACAGTCATACAGATGACCCCCTATGAACAAACACTTGGCGACAGTGGGGAGGAAAAGCTACCTTTTAACAGGAAGAAACCTCTGACAGAACCAGGCTCAGAAAGAGGCATGCATCCTTTTTACTCTAGTGTGACAGAACCATAAACCAGTTCATCATGAGTTAAGAAAAATGTTGAGTTAAAAAAAATCATAAAAGTTGAATCTGATTAAAATTAATTCTGATCATAAAATATCTGTAGACTATGCAAGTTTCTTCATTTTTCCTCCTTGGAATACAATAAAAACATCTTCTTTTGCTTTGCTATTAATGCCCCACATGCCTCCTATTATGTACATTTAACCGCTCTTGTTTCTGACCTGTTTGTCTTGTTTTTGTTTTCGGTTGAAAGTTTTTTAAAAAAGCAAATTGTCAGACCTCCCCTGAGCCAGGGAACAGCTCTTAGTGTCGTTTTATGTTCCATAAAGCCGTAACTTCAAGTCGGCTATGTAGTACTTATTGGTAACACAGTACGTTTTGTTATTTTTGGAGTTACAGCAGTTTTGTAATCTTTAGTGTCTGTTACACGCTAACGTAAGTTGAGTTATGAGTGTGGGTATGAGGGTCTCAGGATTTGGTTGTATCGATATCACAAATAAAAATAGTCAGGCGATGGTGTCAGACACATTTGGGCTTTAGTTTTATCTCTGAGCCAACTGCAGTGCTCACTGTCTGACCTAATCAACCGCACCATGATGTGAGTCAGTCCAGGGCCTCCAGCAAACTGATGTGGTCTGTTGAGCTCCTGGCTTGGGCTGCCGACCGTGCATGGAGGTCTGTGGGGCTTTCTGTCATCCAGAACCCCGACGCCTGTAAAGCATCATTCTGAAAACCAATCAGAGGGCAGATAAAACTCTGAGCGCCCTGCTGCTGACTGAATGGAGTCTGTAACAGTTCACAAGTGGGAAAAAAACAGTGCGGCTGTATTCTGGCTAACCACAAGGAGCACCTGTATGGGCGTATGGAAACTGTGACTCATTTGGTGCTGTTTGTTGCTATAGGTACTCGTGTTTATGCTTTTAAGTGGGAACATCATCTTGTAGCCACTAAGACTTGAAAGAGTAAGACATCATTAATACATGTTCTGTGGTAACATGGAATTAGGCTGGAGGAACTGACTTAAAAACATAAAATGGAACAGGGAAGGAAAGAGGGAAAAACAAACAAAGCATCAGTCTGACCTGAGCTTCCTCACCTCTACCGACTGTCGCCGGTCACACGGTGCCAGACATGCTGACGACCCAGAGGCCATGTGAGCCAGCAGCCTGTCTGAAGCTCTACTGGCCACTTAACGCGGCTTGTTAAGGCACGAGCAACAGACCGCTTGTTTCCTGACCTTGCCCAGGGATGGAAGTGGCAACCAGGGGCACATGGGAAAGGTGTTACATCTGATCCCTGCAAGGAAAGTTTAAAAAAAAATCTGTCTTTTAGTTTTTTCAGGCAGAATGTTAACAAATACTAGAAGTCTGTTTGCTGGAAGTGGGAAACACATTTTCAGAAATTCACCCCAAGCTTGAACTCAAGAGTCTATAAATATTCTGACTCCGGTCTGGTTTGAAACGTGTTTTCGGTGGCCAAACGTGGGTTCCTAGACTCTAAAGGGAGCAAACCGTGTACAGCAGATTTGTGAAAGCGCCTGGGGGAATTGGTAGCAGCCAGCAGGAGCCAATGCAAAGAGTTTTCCCAGGTCACTCCTTCTCTGCATGGGGCCGCCTGAGGAAGGTTTTAAAAGCAGGTTCTGGCCCTGTTGCTCCTCCCTCAATAAGACTCCTACAATCCCTTCTTCACACACTCTCTCTCTCTCACACACACACACACACATAAAAGCAGTCAGCACCTTCTATTAGGCTTAACATGACAGTTTAGCTTCATTTTTTATTCAGAAAGGAAGACAAATACACAGACACGCCTCAATAGGGGGAAACTGCCGGTGTTTCAAACACAGATAAGTAGCTACAAAGAAAACTGCAGATCTGGGACCAGCTGGAAGGACAAAATGAGCGTGTGGACGGCCCTCATTGTGGCCTTGCAGCTGCTATTAAAAGTGTGCTTACACGTGGAAGCACAGGCTTTGGGTGAGTGTCTTTTTTTCTTTTTTAGAAGTGTTTTGAGTTGCTTTTCATGTCAGTTATTTAAATGTCACTGCATTTTTTTTTATTTGGATTATTTGGTTGCTGCTTGGGATGACAAAAAATCAAGAAGTGGAAAAACATCTTTTTTTAGGTTTACACAAACACACATAAGGAATGATGTCTTTGAGGTTTCTTTTATTCTTTATTTCTGACACCCTGCCTGCAATGTAATCTTCCATTTTCATTAGCTGTCAAAAAAGATTTAATGGCTCCACCACTCAGTATTTTAACACACTTATGTATGAGTTTTAATGCATTATGGATGAAGCAGACACTGTGAAAGAGAATATGATATGCCGACCCAAACACAAAAAGATCAGACAATGTGTGTGATACTCACTGAGGTGCGAATAAAATGCTAAATATCCCCATCAGTTGTAGAAGACATGGGGCAGTCAAATGCTTTTATTTGGACTGGGGGAGTGTGTTTCTGACAGGAAGATGGCAAAGATAAGAAAAAAATAATAAAAGTAGACAAAAGTTTGAGTATTAAACCCCGCCATCTTTCCGCTGAAGTAAAGACATCCTGATTTTGATATCCATCTAGCCGGATCTGCTTGATTACTTCGGCTCGGGAGATTCAGCTTTCTGGCTCGTTTTAATTCAAACAAAGTCCCAGCTGGGTCACACACATGGGAATAATCAGAGATGATCTGGGCGCAGTATTGAAGTTCAAGACTCTCTTCTCTCTCACACTGTCTGACACGCTTGCAGTCACACACGCATGCGCCCGCATTTATTCAAGGTCACACACAAACGCGGGGCTGCAGACGACGCATAGAAATGTTGGCGTTTAGAGTTTATCGCCCTTCTTGCAAACCCCACCAGGTGATTGATGGCGTACCTTTCAAATGCCCATTAATCCCTGGAGTCTTTTAGCAAATAGGCACCTGATGGTATGTATAAAACAAGTCCAGATTAATGGAGTTCGTCATCTATCATTTCTCAGGCTCATTGTCTGCGTGACCACAAAACAAGGAGTGAGATCCATTTAAACCAGCCAAGTCTGATTTTAGGTGCTCAAAAAAATTACATTCCGTAAGCGTTATCTATGTTACTGATTAATATTAACATCTCAAGGATGGCTTCACTGAGAGCTGATATTACTGAAGTTTAAAGCGGACTCTCTCTCCTCTGAGCCATCCTCCAGGCCGAGCTATATCAAACTTTAAAACGAGGTAAAATGGGGGAATATCCAGCTCTGCTTGTCTTTGCAGAGTTTATGGTGAGTCTTAACTCACTGTTTAGCTCGGATGACAAGTTCAATTCAATTCAGTTTTTACTTATATAGCACTGAATCACAACAACAGTCACCTCAAGGTGCTTTATATTGTAAAAAACCTACAATAATAGAGGGAAAACCCAGACAATCAAATGACCCTCTATAAGCAAGTAACTGGCGATAGTGGGAAGGAAAAACTCCCTTTTAACAGGAAGAAACCTCTGGCAGAAACCATAAGGAGTCCACCACAGCTAGTTGGGGTTGAGAGAAGGGGGACAGGACAAAAGACACACTATAGAAGAGAGGAGAGATTAATAATAACAGGTGGCAGAAAGTCAAAGCCAGCAACTTGTTTCCATCCATTTTTCTTCCAGTTAGAATTCAAATGTCAGCGTGAACTAAGCAGAAAGTAAATGTAACCTAAATCAGTGATAATGACAATAACAAATAGAGTTTCTGTGTTTACATGAATATATCTTTCTGTAAATGTACACACATCTAGCTGATTCATTGATTCACGTAGGCTGCGCTCATCCAACAGAATATATTTCATCCAGTTTATTTAGTTTCACTTTTTAAGAATAGACAGAGTGTTAGCACAGAATCATGACGGTCTGCTGGATAAATACACATTACAAAATACTGCTCTGTGTTTACAGTGGGGGAAAAAAGCTTTTGGACATTGCTCAATTTGTGCTTTGTTCTTGTTTGAAGCTGCGACATCAGTGCAGTGGGTTTCTGGGTTTATGACAACTCCTCGCGTCAGCACAGACCATGTGATCTGCTTTCCACTGTAATGTTGAAGGTTGATAGTTTTAACAAGTAAATCACATTTACTAAATAACAATATAAATCAAAAACTTAAACACATTTCAATTAAAAACACATACAGCAATGCAAAAATAACAAGAGAGTTATTCAATTTATTGACCCCACCCCCCTCCCCAGAAAAAGGAGCATTATCTTGCTTAAGATACTCAAGCAGGAATTTTTCCCAGAGCCAAATATTTCCTTCAAGAGTTAATGGAAACCAAAAGGAAAGCTAGTTTTAGATGTAAAGTAAGAGTGCACGTGTAGTGACATTTGTAGTGACATTAACACTTACACATCTTAAAAGTGACAATATGTCATGTGATGTTTAAAAAATGTCTAAAAAATTAACATAAAAGCCTAATATCATTTGAATACCATGGTTTTGGTCCTAGGTAGCTAGATGACTCTTGGCTAAATGTGACTTTGCTTCTTCTGTTCTATACGCTACGATGTTGTTGACATAATTCCTTCATCGCCGTTAATGGCTAAAGCTGGTTAAAGCTTGCCACACAGAAATGCTCGACTGCGAAGCATGTGCTGAAATGCTAAAAAAAGGAATGCCAGCCATTTGCACTCTTTACAGTAATCGCACCGTGACAGATTTATATGCTGGTGTTAAGGAAAGGTCAAGACACTGTTTTCCTTTATGGCTTTCAGCTGAACTAGTTTTATGAAGCTTGAAATCCGAGGTTAATCGTGGGGTGAAGTGAGGCACTTTCTCAGGGTCTCTTGTGTAAGACAGCCCTGACCCTGCAAAGCCCTCTGTCCAGAAGACTTATGAAAAGCAGGACTGTGCGCTTCGTGTGTGTGGATGCCTTTGCAGTGTTATACACTAAAGACACAATGCACACATCGAGCTTCCTTTGTTCTCTTTTCATTTTTTTAAAAATATATTAAAAAGTTCTTATCTTGATAAAAACCAAACACAAGGGATTCAAAAAGCTTTACATTTTTAGTGGAAGTAGTGTTGACAGCACAATGCAAGCAGGCATTTCGGTGGCTTAGTCCCACTTATCTGCACACATATTTAAAGGCTCTGTGTTGTGTCTGACAAAACACAAGGGACCCCAGGCAGAGGAGAGAGATAAAAGAAGGAGGGAGAGATCTCATCTGGGGCAATCTTGGCTGACAACAGTCGGCGGAAGCATTTGGGAGCAATTTTTGCTCCCTCACGACAGAGGGCTGTGCGGACCGCTTCAATGGTACTTGTGTATTCACGATGGTGCAGATGCGGGACTAGAGATTCAATGCACATCCTCTTGTGGTTTGCCCAGCTCCCAAGCCTCTTTATTAAAAGGAGACTCTGACCATGAGCACCAGTGTTCTGCTCCTCTCTGGCTTTTTACTTTTAAATTGCCTGTCAGTCGAGTCAGTACGTCTAAATTTCGCCGTGCTTTTTTCTGCAAGCAGAAACTCCATCTCATTTTATAATTCAAACAGTTTTAAAGCAGACCTAAGAGAACATTGTAAAAACATCACGCATCTAAAGTCACTGTATGCTGTTTACTTACAAATCCGCCTCCTTTTGATTTGCCTGAGCCGACCCAGCCTGCCAAGTTTGTGCTGACTGATTGATGCGGCGTCTTGCGAGAGCATCTAATGCTGGGTCAACATCATCATCTTCTTCTTGTCGACTCGGAATGTGTTTACTCTCGGATCAGAGCGCCGCTGCGGGTTGTAAATATTCATATCTCATCATCCATTACTCATGTGCTTTCCCATTTCCCTGCCTTCCTATCTGTCTCAACAGTCTACGATCTGCTCACCTCACCCGACTGCCTGCCAGACCTGCTGCAGGGGGGCCTGACCGGGCAAGGGGTGAACGAGGCTTTCATCCTAACCTCCTTTAAGTTGCAGCCCAAGACCGGAACCACTGTGTTTGGCCTGTACAACCCCAGGGACAACAGCAAGTACTTTGAGTTCACAGTGATGGGGAAGCTCAACCGAGGTAGGAGGACATCAAAGAGGCGCTGGTTGTTTAAAGCTACACCGATCAATGTCTTCATATTAAAAATGGATTAAACGTGATAAGGGTTAAAGACTCTGCAGACAGACCTGAAATCCAGCAGACAGTGCTTGCCCCCACAGAATGAACTGTACTCAGTTTGTGCCCCAAACTATTTTGGTTGTGGCCAAATAACTACACAAGTTATGACGTTGCTGTTGCTATGTGCTAAGATGCAATCCAAGCACAGATAGAGAAACAAATAGGAAACAATATCCCTGCTTAACATCACATAAACCCTTTACAGCAACATAGTCAATATTCCTCTATTCATTACCTCTTCTTCTTTCTTCCTCTTCCATGCCGTGTCCTCTTAAAGCCGTGTTACGCTACTTGAGGAGTGACAAGAGGATGACCTCTGTCACGTTCAACAACCTGGTGCTGGCAGATGGCCAGCAACACCGACTGCTGTTCCACCTCAGGGGGCTGCAGCAGCAGGGGCCAGGCGGGATGGAGCTGCATCTGGACTGCAGGCTGGTGGAGACAGTCAGGGATCTCCCCGCTGCCTTCCAGGGTTTGCCAGCAGGCTATGGCACAGTGGAGCTAAAGACCATGCAAGCCAGAGAGCAGGTGAGCCATCGCTTACAATATTTCCACACAATAATGAATGCCCTTCTGTCACGATAATGACTCTGTAGGTTTCCAGATGGCTTAGCTGTGCACTTTCACTCGATTGATTTTAAACAGGAAAGCTTAGATGAACTAAAGCTGGTGGTTGGGGACTCATTTGAAAATGTTGCGTCGCTACAAGACTGCCACTTCCAGCAAAGAGACTCAGTTCAGACTCTGGGTAAGGTTCTTTCTGTGGAAATGTCAGTGAAAACACTCTCAGCGATAGGAAATGTTGAGTCAATGGGGGGCAGACTCTGAGAAGCCCTTAGCTCTGTTTCAGCTGAATAAAATAACAGTCCTTCTCCCTCAGGGGTCAACACAAAGCAGCTGTCCAATCAAATGCTGGAGTTAACGAAGGTGATAAATGAGCTGAAAGACGTCCTCATTCAGCAGGTAACCACCTCTTAGCAGTCCCTCTGAGGCCACTTAATCTCTGCTCCGTCAACCCTGACCTCCCTGACAGCTCGCCTGACTGAATATAAACTTTTGTTCATTTTTGACCCGTTCCAGGTTAAAGAAACATCCTTTCTCAGGAATACCATCTCAGAGTGTCAGGCATGTGGTAAGATAATCTCTATAGTAGCTGTCAGTCATAGTAGAGAGGAAAACTGATGACCAGTTTCCAATTGTTTAATTTATCAAAGCTGATCACTTTCTTTTTTTTGATAATGTCATGTTTTGTGTCACAATGCAAATAATAATGGCAAAAATGTGCACATTTTAATTTAATGGAAGACTTTCTTTCTGCTTTGTTTCTATACTGACCCCTCAGACTCAAAACTCTCTCAAGAAATTAGTTATCCTATTAGCAGATTGCACATGATAATGGTATCAGTACATCCTTATCAGTATCCATGCCTACCAGCGTAACGTGCCACTAAATATGATAATATTGCTTAACATTTATGGATAGTTTCACACATAGAATAACAGATGGTTAAAAATATCTCTCTTTCCTCCTATTTAAAGGTCTAGGTGGCACAGAGGTGGTAAAGCCAAGGTGTGCACCAGGTGTCTGTTTCCGTGACGATATGTGTATAGAAACAGCAGAAGGTGTTGAATGTGGACCATGTCCTGATGGATACACTGGAGATGGTTTTAACTGTGATGATGTGGACGAGGTAAAGCTCAATACCGCTGTGTGTGTGTGTGTGTGTGTGTGTGTGTGTGTGTGTGTGTGTGTGTGTGTGTGTGTGTGTGTCTTGCCACGCTTCTGCCCTCATGACAATCAATATAAATTTACGACCTGTGGTGTAAGGGCAAACTGTCGACATCCTTTCGAGTATTTTATGGCTGCTACTTGGGCTGCTGGTTTATGAGATTATTGCTAGGGTAAAGACAGACAAATGTTTTGAGTGTATGTATCTGGCATAGCAGCAAGTTCATATTAGTGGTTTTGGATCCCGATGAAAAACAGTTTAACAGGCTGCGATTAAGGAGTACACTCAAATACACCTTGATGTCACTGAATAATGGTGGCTCCAGAATTGATCCATAAATGAATTTTTTTGACAATCTGTTTATAGGTGAAAGAAATGTAACTCACTGTATTTTTTCTAATGTATATCCCATATATGATGTATATCATAATATGCTGATCAGTCAGTAAGATAATGATTAGAAGCGATGTAATGACAGGGTGGCTAAAGTGGAAGTTTTGCTACCTTTGCAACGAGCCTCACCGAGTCATTGACTCATATCGGGCTCCTTTCATAACTTGAACTGGGAGGTGTAAGAAAACACAATTAATTTGACTACTGACATCTATTAGTGACATTTTACACACTGTAACTTTACCAAAGATCTAGTTTGGGGTCTTAACCAGAAGCTTACCATAACACATCCACACAGATGTCTCAGAGCTGCATGCCAGCCAATTATTGTGTCTACAAAGAGAACGTTTGTCTTTTTTCCCGCTTTCAAAGGGTATTTGAATGAGTTTATAGAGATTTTTCACCATTCTCAGCATATACAGACTGAATGTGGCAGTGGGTCCATCAAACTGGAACATGAGAAGCAGAGATATTTCACATGGCCTAATATGGCATAATTTAGACTATGACCAAAAGAAGCAGGTAAAGGTAGAACTTTTTACTACAAGATGGAGAACCTTATAAGGATGGTAATACAAGAATGTGTGTTTGTGCGTGAGTGTTTGCCTGTCTGTCTTTTCGTGTTTACACTGACCTCTTTTCTGAGGACTGGGCCCTTCTGCATTCTCTTTCTTGCATGAGCAATGTCATCAGACCTAAAAGCTTTTGGGGAGAAGCCCTTTGAGAACCACATACATTTTGCAGCTTCAACAGAGTTCATGTCCTTTCTGCAGTGTCAGTTTAACCCCTGCTTTCCTGGAGTGCGCTGCGTCAACACTGCCCCAGGCTTCCGCTGTGACGCCTGTCCGCTGGGCTACGCCGGCCTGCCAGTGGAGGGTGTGGGCATAGTGTACGCTCAGACCAACAAACAGGTAAGAGAGTGGATGCATCATGAAGGAAACAGAATATTTTTACCGGTGTATATCAAAAAAGACACACACACATACACAAAAACAGGCTTAAATGTAGTCTGAATCCAACAGCGGATTGCAATGTTGTTGTTCTTAGTATGAAATGACTCATTTAAACAATTAAGGAGGCTTCTCACTTCAAAAGAGCAAAGAGCAAAAAAGATCCATTTTACGAGGAAGTCTAGTTTTGCCCCTTCTAAATGTGCCGACCTAAGTGACTTTTACTTTAGGTGTTTAAAACAGTTTGCACAGACCTTTGGAGGTTTTCACTGGAGTCCAGTCAGCCAGTAGATCAGGTCTGTCAAGCTCATTAGACATCTTGTGCTGCATAGAACCCACTTTGAACCTCAAGAGGGCCGGACCATTTAATCCCTGAGATATCTTAATATAAGAAAAAGTGCAATTTCAGTGGTAAATCTCAGTTTTTCTACCTGACAAAGAAATACAGCTGTACTGAATGAAGGAAATCTATTGGCACAAGTAATTGTTTATTAATTACTTAATTGCTTTAGTGAAGTGTAAATGGCCACGGGCAAGGTCTTTATCAGTAGGAAAAATTGCATTACTTTTACAAATGAGTTAAAACTCCAGAGTAATACCCAGCTTCACTTTTTTCCAACACCATACAGTGGGTCGGATTGTCTTTGCCGGGCCAATACTGGCCCCCGTGCCTTATGTTTGACAAACCTGGTTGAGAGCAATGAAGACACCAAATTTAAAACATGAAGAAAACATAACTTTTCCACCTCGTTGGACTGCTTTCATTATCTTCATCATGTCACACAGGATTAGCCACACTAAATGTTTATCTTGATCCACCAGATCCTGATTGGCGGGAACAGATGGATATCGTTTTTTTTTTTTATTTGCTGATTTACGTTCTACTTCTATGCTTATTTATTGCTCTAAATTTGTAAATATGACCTGCAGTCAGCAGCGTGTTATTTACCCTTTTATTGCATTTTAGATTCCTACAAAAAACAAACACCTAAAATACCCGGTGTGTACAAATTACTCCCACTCTAATTTGTACTCTAATACTGTAAGTATAATAAAGCACAGCTTCAGGTGTTTCGGGGCTTTAGAGGATTGATATGGCATCCTTTGTTTTGTTTTGGGGGGTATTTTCTACACTTATTTTTGGAACAATTAAATCTGAACAAGTTGTTACAGTCTGCTCATTTTTTACAATCCAGGTATGTGATGACATCGATGAATGCAAAGGACCTGACAATGGAGGCTGTACTGCAAACTCAATCTGCCACAACTCTGTGGTAAGAACACCACTGACATATTGTATGACCATTACTGAAGGTCTGTATTGCTACTCAAAGATGCTCATGTGCAGTTGTCATAATTCCCGCACAGGGCTCCTATCACTGTGGCAGCTGTAAGTCAGGATTCACAGGAGATCAAGTGAAGGGGTGTAAGCCGGAGATCAGCTGTGGCAACAGCCTGACCAACCCCTGTGATGTCAACGCTCAGTGTGTCGTAGAAAGAGACGGCTCCATCTCTTGTCAGGTAATATTCTTCATCACTCAAATGCTCATGTGCAGTGTACGAATGAGTTTGTAAGAAGCTTCATTTGTCTTGTCAGTGTGGAATTGGCTGGGCTGGAAATGGATACCTGTGTGGAAAGGATACGGACATTGATGGATATCCAGATGAGAAACTCAAATGCAAAGATCCAAACTGCAGAAAGGTAACCATGGTGCAGGTTGTCAAGATATGCAGCTTTGCAGTGGCAGGTATATCTTTATTTAATCATCATACTGTCACATGTCTTCACAGGATAACTGTGTCTTTGTTCCTAACTCTGGTCAAGAGGATGCCGACAGAGATGGTTATGGAGATGCCTGTGATGAAGATGCAGATGGCGATGGTATTCCAAACGAACAGGTCGGTGGCTATCTCGCAACAAATGCCTGTAAAAACATATTACACCTAAAGATTCGAATTTCTGTTTATCTTGCTAATTTTCCTAGATTGATTAAGCCTGTAAAAGTACTAATACCTCTTATGTGTATGTTCACTAAAATGACAGCTGCTCCTGGCAGACAGTTATTTTACGACTGTAAACTGGGCAAAGGGGCTAACCTAGCTCTGTCCAAGGATTACAAAAACCACTTACTGCTGTTTTCCAAATTCACCGATTAACATTTCATATCCACAGACACTACATTTATCCACAGAAATGTGGATGTAGCAACTTTGAGGTCACCCACTGGCTACCTTTACAAAGCCACAAGTTTGGCATGGATATAACCATTTGCAGACAGCATGGTAGTCGCTTGGTACATAGATTGGCAAGATGCATTGGGATGCTAATGCTTGCTTACGAAAAAGACTTAAAACAAATTAAACTTCCTGGAGAAACTGAACAGCTGATATTTAGAGTGTGTTTAAGTACCATCAAACAAAGCCAAAACCCTTTATAAAGTATACCTTTAAGTCTTAAAGAGGAACTGCAGATTTTTCTATTTAAGGGCCAAAAGTTGCTGCTTGTTATGGGCAGAAATATGAGCCACGTGGCACTGAATTCCCCCATCATCTCACCCCATACTAGTACATGTCCATGCTAGAGTATTGTTTTTGGCCTTTTTGTGCTGTTGGCAAAATTATATGCTTAATGACACTGAGAAAAGTTAAAAGTGTGGGCGGTAGATGTCATTTATATGACCAAAAACTGTTTTGTTTTTTTTGTTCACTGCCAGGTGGTTGCCAGGCAACATGATGATATTATCTGATATCTCTAACAATACGAATCGGGGCCTAAGTTGTACCTATGTGCTAAGTTTGGCTGCTCCTAATCATGCAGGCAGTGCGGGCAGCCAAAGAAACAAACAAAAGATTTCATGTATTATAGTAAGATGCACGATAATATCAGTCTCATAAAAATCTAAGCATTAAACAGTTCAGAGCAGTTTTAAAAAGTTTCAGCCCTGATGCATACAGAGGCTTACGCTTTACCCCCCATATGACCCACTCACATGACTCATAAATGAATCCGTGCACACGCTCCTTCTTCCTCAGGACAACTGCAGGTTAAAACCCAATGTGGACCAGAGGAACAGCGACAAGGACAGCCACGGCGACGCCTGTGATAACTGCCGCCTGGTGGAGAACCCCGACCAAAGGGACACTGACGGTGATGGCAAAGGGGACGCCTGTGATGACGACATGGATGGAGATGGTGAGGACAGAAATGATATCACTGATGCTGACGCTCTTGTTATATAATCAACATCACTGGAGGCTTTTGCTGTTATGACTTCTTATCCAGCACTCCCTTTTATGATTCCACCGCCGTGGTCTCGTAGTAAATTACTCACACCGACACATGCAACTTTTACAGTTAGTTACAGATCTCTCTGAATCTTGTTGTTTAAATGCATCACTGTGTAGTAGGAAAGATTTTGGATGCCAGCTCAGGCTGAATAAACAGCACTGTAAAGAAAAAAAATAAATAAGGAAAGCCGATAGCAGCCTGACCCAAAAGCAAGTACAACCTTTGATCACTCAGCAGCGTGATTATACCTCAAAAAGCCCCCACAGGACAAGAAGATACTTCTTCCTTCCACTGCTGCTGCTTGACCTTTATGCATTTGTAGTGCTGCTACTGCCTCCCTGTGATGAAGTAAAATACCATCTGAATGCAAATTCTCCAGAACAACATTGAAAATGCAACAGTGCACCCTAGTGGTAATATT